>JASVEL010006249.1:0-159515 GCA_032618575.1 Nicotiana noctiflora
GACATCTCATATAGTGTAATCTTTTTGTCCAGTATATTGTACTGGAGTTGTTTACTTTAGGCTAGCATATAGTTCAGTCTTGTTTAAATGCACTATAATATATACAGGACATCTCATATAGTATAATCTTATCCAATATATTGTACTAGAGGAGTTTACTTTAGGCTAGCATATAGTTCAGTCTTGTTTAAATGCATTATAATATACAGGACATCTCATATAGTGTAATCTTGTCCAGTATCTTGTGCAGTATATAGTGTATAGGTATATATATATATATATATATTTTTTTTTTTTTTTATTTCATTGCAGTAAAATATACTGGACATAACATGTGTGTAACCTTTTTATCCAGTATATTATACTGGAGTTATTGGGTTCTTGATAGTATATAGTTGAGTTTTATTTCATGTCAGTATAATATACATACAGGATATCACTTTTGTGTAATATTTTTTCATGACACTATAATATACATACAGGATATCACTTTTGTGTAATAGAAAATTATAATATACTGGATAACACATATGTGTAATATTTTTTCAGTATAATACACTGGACATAACATGTGTGTAACCTTTTTATCCAGTATACTATACTGGAGTTATTGAGTATAATATACAGATAATCACATATTTTTAATCTTTTTCCATTATATTATACTGGAGCTTTTGAGATTGTGCTTGCATATAAATGAACTTTGTTTTAATCCAGTATAATATACATCACATCACATATGTGTATTAAATTAGAAAAGTTGATTTTATTTGTTATATATAATCTGGAATTGTTATTTTGTTTATTATCTGATTTGTAATTTGTTTTTGTTTTTTTTATGATTTTATAGAAATGGCATCATCAAGTTTGATATTGAAGGTATGTATTTTCTACTGGAGAAGTTTTTACATGAAATGTTGCATTACACACTTGTTATATGAAATGTTGCTCATTTTTTTTTATTTTAATTTTAGGAGGGAGATCGATTTTATGATCTTAACAAGTGGTTTCCGGCTGATTGTTATTGGAAAGGGGATCGGAAATTTAAGAAAACAATTTCAGATTTTTTGGGTGGAACTCAAATGGAAAGGTTGAAGAATGGTATTTTTGGTAAATTTTTAGAGTTGAATGATGTGGGTCACTCTGGGAAGTTGACTCATTGTATGTTGCTTTCTCAAGTTTTTTATAAGGATAACAGTAAAATGGTGTTTAGAGTTTTTGATAACGATGTATCTTTTACGGAAGAAGATTTTCATTCTATAACTGGATTGAAAATTGAGGCGTCAGATTATAGTTTTGTTGATGATAGAGATAATCGTTTGAAGAAACTGTATTTTTCTGATGTGCCAAAAGGTTTGAAGGTAGAGCATTTGTATAAATTTATCACTAAGCGTTCTCAACTACGTGATGGAGCAGCTTATGATATATCTAATGATGTCGAAGTGTGTGATGAAGATGCTGTAAAACTTGCTGAGATATATATATTAGAAGCTGTTCTTTTAGGCAAAGACATGAAAAGAAATATAAGCGAACGTAACATGAAAATCATAGATGATCCAGCTCTTTGTTCTTCTTTTCCATGGGGAAGTTACTGTTTTCAAGAACTTATAGACAATTTGTCTCATCTTCTAAAAACTGAATCTGTGAAGGAGAAACCAATTGGTAGGATCGCATCTTATACTTCACTTGGATTCCCCTTCTTGTTTAATGTATGGATGATGGAAGTATTCAATGATTTCCGTCAATTTTCATTATATGAGGATCGGGGGCCAATAAGAATGTTGTCTTACTCAAGCATTGGATGTCCAAAATATGAGACACTTTGTGATGATTTCTTTAAGAAAACAACTGTAAGTTAATCGTTTATGAAATTGTAATTTATACTTGTGGTCATATATTTTCTTTTTGTCTAACTATTTATATTTCTATTTAATGAATAGAAATTTAAACTTTTCAAGGTCAATCAATCATATCTGCTACAATCTTCATCAAAAGTTAATGTTAGCGACATTGTCAATGTAAGTAGTTATTTCTTGTATTTTATTTAATCTTGCTTTTTATTAGGTATACTAGTATGAGTTTTTGTTTTCCTGTATGTTTTATATGAATAACTGTTTATTCATTCTTAATAATCACTAATTACAGATATCACCAGTATTATATACTGGAGATAAAGTTAATAAAAGGCATGTTCCCCGTAAATGTTACTGTTATAAAAAAAATATATTAGAGGACGACCACTAACATCAAGTATAATATACAGTAATATATAGTACAAATTCAAAGTAATTTGAATTACATAATTTAATATTTTGTTTCCTTTATATTACACTGTTGTAATATGTTGTAAAACCGCTATAAAGTATATTAAGAACTAAAAAACAATATACAGTAAAATATTTTGACAAACAACAATATTGAATATATTATTAAGAACTACACCATCCAATTCAAATTTATTGTATATATTCAATCATTTTTTTCCTATATTTTCTTGCATAAGGATGAACTACAGCAGAATTTGTGCAATTTATTCTGGTATGCCCATATTTTTTGCAACGACTACATCTTGGTTCCTTCTTGAATTCTGTAACTGAAACATGTCGATTCTTCTGTCTTCTTCCTAGCAGAACTTTGGCATCTGGAGGCTTAGTGATTTCTGATTTAATAGTGTCTGGTATAACCCATGTTGTTGCATCACCTACAGAATTTACTTGCCCTTCATATGTTTTCAACCAAAATTCCCTTGAAAAATATACTGAGCAAAAGGATGATTTCTTTTGATGTATACTCTCAATTGCAGCAATAGTATGTTCACAAGGCATCTCATCTAGCTGAAATTCAGAACAATCACATGTTCTTTTATCCAAATCAACAATAAACTCCATACCACCTTCTTTGACATTGAATTTGAGTCTATCAATGGGCAATACTCTAAATGTAAAAGCTGGTTGAATTTTTGTTTCCAATGTTTCTTCTGCCCAATTTGATATATCTCGGAATATTCCTTCTGCAAGTGTCCTTCTTTCATAGAACCAGCTTTGTAATTTTTCTTGTATGAAATCCATCATTGTTAAAATTGGCAATTCTCTTGAACGTCTTAAAACATTATTCATTGACTCAACAATATTTGTTGTTAACATATCATATCTTCTTCTGGGACAATGTGAACGAGCCCACCTTCCTGGTGGTTCCTCCATCAAATAATTGAAAGTTTTTTTATCAACAACAGCTATTTGGGACATGAAGTCATCAAATTCTGATTGAAGATATACTCTTGCAGACACTTTGAAAGAGATTTATCACAGTGTTTCTCACTCTCCTTTGCTTCAGATTCTTCTCTAAATGATAGATGCAAATTCCATGGTAACATTCAGGAAAAACCTTTGCAATTCCATTTGCAATAGCCTTGTGTCGATCAGACAAGAACATTAAATCATTACGAATCCCAATTGCTTTTCTTAATTCCGTGAAATACCATTCATATGATTCATTATTCTCTGAATCCACTAATCCAAAAGCTATAGGAAAAATTTGGTTATTTGCATCTTTGGTAACAACCACTAATAGAACACCTCTATATTTATGTTTTAGAAATGTTCCATCACAGCAATCAGTGGTCTACAATACTTCCAACCAGAAATTGATGCCCCATACATAAAAAACATGTAAAGAAACATGTAAAATGAAAAGTAAATACAATTCAGTTAACTTACACAGTATAATATACTGGAGTTAAAGCTAATACAAGCTACAAATCCTGTAACATTTACGGGATCAAATAAACTGAAAATAGAATTTTTTAGGTTAAATAGAACTCACCCAGTATATTATACAAGACAGAAAACTTAAAAAACACAGATATCCTGTAAAATATACTGGATGACAACCACTAATATCCTGTATAATATACCAGACAATATGTAAACTAAATACAATTCAGTTAACTTACAGTGTATAATATACTGGAGATAAAGCTAACACAAGTCACAAATCCAGTAACATTTAAGTGATCAAATAAACTGAAAATAAAAAGTTTTAGGTTGAACAGAACTCAACCAGTATATTATACAGGACATAAAACTTATGAAACACGTATATCCTGTAAAATATACTGGATGACAACCACTAAAATCCTATATAATATTATAGACAAAATCAAATACAATTGATTGAAGAAAACTCACATTGTATAATTTAAAAAAAAGATTTACATGTTTTTTTCATCTCTCAAAATATTTGTATATGATCCTGGATTTTTTTGTTCCATCATATACAAATACGATGGAAGCTGCTCATAATTCTGTTTAGTTGTTCCTCTTAACAAAGATAACCCCTTTTGAATAGCATGCCATGCTTTTCCATAACCAACATCAATTCCATGTGCTCTTTTCATCCCTGAAATGACAAACTTAGGCTTTACCTCTGTAGCTATGTCTCTTAAGTTCTCAATCACATAATCTCTAATCACATTTGAAGTTGCTTGTCTTTGATCTGATTTTCGAATATCAACTGAGCAGTCATGTCTTCTCTGAAATTTAACTATTTTGAAAAGTGTCGATTCCTTAATTCTTGAACCTCGAACAGTCCAACCACACTTTTCATCAGCACAAACCAAACAATATCCCGTGTTACTTGACCTGTTAACATAAAACTCAAAGTGCTCCTTTATCGCAGCTAAGTGAAAACATTTTATCATTGAATTTTTATCTTGAAAAACAGACCCAAGTTTTACATCATCCAGTGTTGCATTTTCTTTTAATATTATTGAAGGAGATTGTTTTGCCTTTCCCTTTCCTTTTCTTTTTCTTGCTTCAATACTTTACACTGATTCAATGTGCTGATCTTCCAATGGAATTACAATTGCTTTTTCCATTGCAATATCATAAATTGGAATATCCTGCTCTTCCGGATGATATGTGTTTCTCTGCAATAATTGTTGATTATCAATGTCCATTATTGCATTACCTTCTAGTTGTTGATCCGGTATTTCTGATATTTCAACAACAAATTTTGAACCTTTATAGTATGGATCAGTTTTTAAAAGAATCATACACATACTAAGATCTTCATCTTTTCTTACTTCTATTCCCTTAGAAGTACCTAAATTGATATTCAGCCATACATTTGCGTTAAATTTCTTGTTGTCAACCTCTATAACTTCAAAAAATTTTCGAAGGAATTCTTCAAATGAAGTCCCATCATTTATCAAGAGAAGCTTTGTATTATGATCCAAGTACTTGTAATCTGATGTCCAATTGCCATTGAACGCGATAAGTAAGATATTTGTATGCATCCTGTGTTTAATGAACCCAAATAATTATAAATTATACTGTTTAAAAATATAAAATCATTCATCTTAAACTTTTACACAGATAATCTCGCAATAAATATACTGAGTTTAAATAAAACTCAAAAAATATTTAACTACATACTAGACAAAATGATTATTGACACGAGATGTCCCGTATATTATACTGGATTGAAACAAATCTCAAATGCATGCTACAACAGAGTCCAGTACAATATACTGGACAAAAAGTTTACATACACGTCATATCCAGTATATTATACTAGACTGAAACACGGATCAACTACATGATAGCACAAAGTCAACTCCTCCAGTATAAAATATTGAGACAAAAAGTTTATATACACGAGATGTCCAGTATATTATACTGGATTAAAGCATGATAGCACAAAGTCAACTTCTCCAAGTACAATATATTGTACAAAAAGATTATACACATGAGATGTACTGTATATTATACTGGATTCAAACACAAGTTAACTACATGCAAACACAAAGTAACTCCTCCAGTACCATATACTGGACAAAAAGATTATACAAACATGATATGCCGTATATTATACTGCATTGAAACAAGGATCAACTACATGCTAGCACAAAATTAACTCATCCAGTATAAAATACTGGACAAAAAGATTACACACACGTGATGTCCAGTATATTATACTGTATTGATACTGGAGAAAATACTGGACAAAATAATTACACACACGTGATGTCCAAAATTTATTCAGTATAAAATACTGGAGAAAAAGGTTACACACAGTCCATGTGACGTATAAGTTACTCGATTGAAACAAAACTAATTCTGGTAAAATATTCTGGATTCAAACAAAAATAAATTATTTATAGTCTTAGAACTTATCCAGTATAACTTATTGGAGAATAAGCTTACAAAAAGGTGATATTCCGTAAAATAAACTGGATTCAAGTGGAACTTAATTGTATTCTACTATTACAACTTATTAAGTATAAAATAATATTCACACAGGTTGACATCCCGTATAACATATCTATGTTTTAGAAATTCTCCAGTATAACATATCGGATCAAAAGCTTACACAAACTTGATTCACAAAAAAGTCAATTTTTATGAGATTTCCAGTATAATATATTAATGTATAAACGTCCAGCAAATTATACTGACGATATGTCCTACATTGACGAAATTAGACAATAACACAGATTAAACAATTAAAAACAAATCAGAAAATTCGAAAAATTAAATTTTTTTATTGATACTTTGAACTTTATGGTTTTGAACTCTTCGTTGATGTATAAATTTAAAATAATCAGATAAATTATTGATAGAACTTACTTCGATTTGCAGATTGACAATTGAACGCAGATTGAAGGTGCTGCCGAATATTAAAAGCAAATTGGCTGATGAACCTCCGCAAGATTTAGTTGTTAATTTACGTTAGAGAAGTGAACTCGCGTAAATTAAGAATAAAAGTAGGGGTATTTTGGTCAACAAAATGTTACCGGATTAAATAAGTGGCTAAATATCATTGACCGGTGATTCTGTGGCTATATTTCATTGACCGGTCGAATAAGTGGCTAGTTTTCAATTTTTCGCCTTTCAACGGTAGGCTTCAAGCAGGCCCAATGTGCGAACAAAATAACTGGGCCAAGCATTCTATGTGTTAAAAAATCAGTTTCGGATTCTTTCAGCTTATTAATCATCATTTCAAATCTCATGTTTATAATTTGGTCAAATCTAAACTAATGAATTTCTACGGAAAATTAGTGAACTACAACGGTTAAATTTGCATAGTAAAAAATTATTACGAAAACAAACACACAAACCTACTGTATTGTCAAACTACTTTGAATTCAGAAGCCAAACGCTGTAACCGAAATGCCTTAGAAAATCATTTATATATTTAGTTAAAACCTAATGTTCATGTTTTTTTAGTCTATTTCAACCACGATTCAATTTAACAAACTAACTAAAACTGAAATTCCGTATGCACTAAATTGTTGTTATTCTAGAATTAATCTATGATAAAGCTATATGTGCTGGTTTTCAGATTTATTATTCTGAATCCTATAAATGTTGTGTGAAAATTAACAGATCTAATATGAAATCAATAAAATCATGAAAAATTAACTAACTAGTTCTTATAAAAAATTTTAAAATCTGAAATCAATGTGATTTTAATACCGAGTTCACAATTAGAATAACTACAACTGAAAGGTCAAAGCTAATGATTATCCGTAGGTATCAACCGTCATTCTAGATACTACTAATACTTTGTTCAAATCAAATAACATTATAATCCAAACACAATAGTAAAATAGTCCAAAATTACAAATCATCATATTTAGATTCTATATCTACATAGATTCAATAGAATGAAAATACCTATACGACTAATAGATTTTAAGAATAAACATCTAGACTTTTGATTCCACTACTCAAATGTGATGATACATCAATATGAGTTTTAAATGTGTACCGTGACAATAAGAGAGAGGACAAGGAGATTCAGAATCTAATCACAACAACAGTAATTCAATCAACTAGCTATTAGTCCAAACAACTCCCAAAAATACCTAATAAGACTCATAAAATCGGAACACCAGTAGATAAGCAAACAAATTTGATTCAACCTCAACTTCAACCTTGGATTTAAACTAAAAAACTTTCTGAAATTTTCAGCAATCAATATTCAAACTCAATTCTGCCCAATGATCAATGAAACAGTGGTGTTCTAAGGATTTTCTGATAATTTCTAATTTTTTTTGTGTTTTTTGAAGAGATGAATTTCAAAATTTGGAAGGAAGAATGGTATATTACTTGGAGGATAATTTCTCAGATTTCCAAAACTTGTAAAATGAGGCATTTCAATGCCTATTTATAGAGTTAGATTTGGAGTGAATTTTAAACTTTAGAATTTATACTTTAGTCCCTTTTTTATTTCACTTATACCCTTATTCATTAATTTGTAATTCAATTGGCTATACCGATTTGTTAAGAATTATACTAATTACCCCATCTAGAATCTTCTAACCTAGTGTAATTCCCTATCTACTCTCACATCAATTAAAAATCTACCTAATTACCCTTATTCGATATCCAAAATGCCCCCTTACTTTTATTGTTTACTATTAACCCTTATTAAATACCCAAAACACCCTTGAAATTTAATTGGTTTTACTAAGGCCTCATTTGTTTTTTTTTAAGATTAAGACGTCTGAATCTGAATAGATATCTGAATATCAAGATGTGTATTAAGATTAAGTCATACGAATCTGAATACACATCTGGATATATTAAGATGTGTATTAAGATCTGAATACCAAAAATTAAGACTGTTTGATTTTTAACATCTGAATGCATAACATTTATCTTTATTTGAAAAAAATATAATATTCTATCAATAAAATATATAGTTTAAAATATGAAAGTTGTTGGTAGTGATGGTTAATGGGTGAATGCCGACTAAAGGCGGTGGTTGGTGGTAGTTTTGGTTGATAATGGTGGTTCATGCTAGTAGCTAGTAGTGATTAGTAGTGGTGGCAATTATGATTGATGATGGTGGTGGTAGGTAGTGATAGTTAAGAACGGCGAGTGGTGGTTTGTGATTGAGGAATGTGGTGGTAGGTTATAATGATAGGCGGTGCTGATTGCGGTTGTTAATGGTGATGAGGTGGTTGGTTGTGGTAGTTGAGGTGGATAAATGTTGAATGCGAGTGACAATGATGGTGGTCGGAGTGGTGGGATGGTGGATGGTGATGGTCGATAATGGTGGAAGCTATGATTGAGGATGATGGTGGCGTAGTGGTGGTGGCGGCGGCGGTGCCGACGGTGGCTGAGTATGGTGGTGGTGACAGCATAGTGGTAGTTGATAATGGTAGGCGGTGGCGGCAATTAATAATGAATATGTGATAGCATCTTAATGAAATTAAGTCTCCGTTACAGATCTTAATCATACAGACCTATTCAGACCTATTAAGTGGTTGTTAAGTAAAAAAACCAAACACACTTAATGATTAAGATCTGAGGCCTTGAAAACCTCATTCTATGTTGCCTCGATTTGCGTGCACGATCCGAGCATGTAGCGGAAAGATTTTGTGATAGAAAATATGAATTCTATGAGAAATTTGGATAAAAATGATATTAATATTGATATGGTTGACTTCGGTCAACATTTTTGGTAAACGGATCCGGACCCGAGATTGGATGGTCCCGAGAGGTCCGTAGGAAAATATGGGACTTGGACATGTGTCCGGAGTCGAATTCGGAGGCCTAGAGCCCAAGTTATGAATTTTTATGTGAAATTGTTTTTGATGCAATTATTAAAGGAAATAAATTAATAGACCTTGGTATCGGGCTCGTATTTTTGTTCCGACGCCCGGTACAAGTCTTAAATATTATATATGTGATTTCTGTAAAGTTTGGTGACATTTGGATGTCGTTTGAGATGTTTTGGACCTTGAGTTCCAAGTTAAGAAGTTTTGAAAATCAAAAGTATGAAAATCATGAGTTTGAGGCTCGATTTGATTAAAACGAGGTGATATTGGCGATATGATCGCACGAACAAGTCCATAATGTGTTTTTGAGGTTGTGTACATGTTTGGTTTGGAGCCCGGGGGCTCGGGTAAAGATTTGATAGGCCGTTGGATGAAATTCTGAATTTTGAACTGCTGGTTTTTTTCACCCAGTTGTTGGCTTCGCAATTGCGAAGAATTTCTCGCAATTGCGAAGGGGACAGTGTAAGGCAAGGCTCGCAAATGCGAACCTTGATCGCAAATGCGAAGCCAGCCTTGTTCGCAAATGCGAACAATTGTTCGCATTTGCGAAGGTCCCCAGTGCTGCCTTGGTTCGCAAATGCGAACCATTGTTCGCAAATGCGAACGTCCCAGTGACTGCCTTGGTTCGCAAATGCGAACCATTGTTCACAAATGCGAACAATGCCTTGTACAGCATGTGTTCGCAAATGCGAACATTAGTTCGCAAATGCGAACGAATGTTCACAAATGCGAACTTTCCACCCTTAGCTTATTTTTTCAAACTCCAGAAATTGGTCGGGGTTCGCAATTGCGAACCCATGTTCGCAAATGCGAACACGAGAGACCTGAAAAACACGAATTTCAGTCATTTCTTCATTTTTCACAAAACCAAAACACCCATTTGCGACTCTTCAAGGATTTCTTCTTCATCAAAACGATTGTAAGTCACTTTTTACTTAATTCTTTCAATTCCTAACATCATTAAACATGTTTTTCATTAGAAATCAAATGTTTTCATGGTAAAATTCTTGTTTTTGTTAGAAAATAGGGTTTTTCATAAATTGGGGAATTGGACCTCGAATTGAGGTCCGATTTTGAAACAAATTATATACGTGAACTCGTGGGGGATGGGTAACCGGATTTTGGTCCTAACCCCGAATTCCGATCATGTGGGCCCGGGGTTGAAATTTACTATTCATGGAAGAATGTTGTAAAAGTGTTATTTGGTATTAAGAATTAGTTTGTTGAGTAGAATTGATGATATTAAATCAATTGTGTATAGATACGGTTGGATTGGAGCCAAATTGAAAGAAAAGACATTTCCACGGATTGGATTGTTCATAAGCATTCGAGGTAAGTGTTTGTTCTATCCTAGCTTGAGGGAATAGGATTATGTGCTATGTGTTATGTGATCGAGTGCGGTGTATGGGCTGTGGTGACGAGCATCCATACACCGGCGTCTAGTATGACCGTGAGTCGTTGGAAAATAATTATTTTGAGATATATTACAGATGAATTGTTATTGTTCTCCCTGGTTGGGACTTGTTGTGAAGATTATTATTGATTGCCCTTGATGGGACGGATTATGAATTACTGTTTCTTTCTTTACCCTTAACTGTGATTGTTATTTGGGTGAGGAAGAGTGATAATGCACGAAGGGTGATGCCGTGCCATGTTTTATTTATTTATGCACGAAGGTTAATGCCGTGCCATGTTTATTTATTGATTATGCACGAAGGATCATGCCGTGCCCTGTTATTGAACCATGTACGAAGGATCATGCCGTACTATGGATGTGAGGATGAGAGTAAAAGCACGAAGGGTGATGCCGTGTACTTTATTTGTCTATCCGGTGAGGATGAGAGTAAAAGCACGAAGGGTGATGCCGTGCAATTGCTTGCTATTTCTTGAATTAATATTACTTGTTTTTCCATTATATTTTATTTGGTTGATACCGTGCAACCATTTGCCATTTCTTGACTTGATATTACTTGTGTTTCCATTACACCTTGTTTTTCCTTGTGAACTTATTTGATTGTTATTTGGGTGAGGAAGAGTGATAAAGCACGAAGGGTGATGCCGTGTACTCTATTTGTTTACTTGGTGAGGACGAGAGTAAAAGCACGAAGGGTGATGCCGTGCAACTGTTTGCTATTCCTGGAATTGATATTACTTGTGTTTACATTACACTTTGATTTTCCTTGCGAAATTATTAACTGTGGTTACTTGTTGAATTCTTTAAGATATTGCTTATTGTGTTAATACTTGATTATTTCTTGTTATTTTGTGGTACACACATATATATATTGAATTGCACAGGTTTATGTAGGTGTCCGGTCCTAGGCTTGTCACTACTTCGCCGGGATAGGCCAGGCACTTACCAGCACATGGGGTCGGTTGTGCTGATGCTACACTTCTGTGCGTTTTTGCACAGGTCCAGGTTACGATCGGGAGCAGCAGCAGCAGTAAATAGATTGCGTGGGAATTGAGCACATTTGAGACCGAGGTAGCTTGCAGACGTCCGCAGGCCCGGCGTCTCTTTCTTTATTTATGCTAATAGCTGTAGTCTCTTTGTTCCGAGACAAACAGAATTATGTTATATTTCCTTCAGACTTTTATGTGTAGTATTCCATAGTAGTTTGTGAGTTGGTGACTCCACGTCTTGGGTAGAGGATTTCAGTATGATTTTCACTTTGTAATTAGTTATTTCCATTTCGATAAAGTATTCCGCATTTATTTAATTAAAATTGTGTTAAAAACAGGATAGTATGAATACGGTGGCTTGCCTAGCTACCACGAGTAGGCGCCATCACGATCCCGATGTTGGGGGAAAATCCGGGTCGTGACAAGTTGGTATCAGAGCTCTAGGTTACATAGGTCTCACCACTCACGAACAAGCTTAGTAGAGTTTGAGAGGTAGGTACGGAGACGTCCGTACTTGTCCTCCAGAGTCTATTGAGTTAGGAAAAAGTCTCTCATTTGTTCTTTCTTGTCGTGCGACTTGTTCCTCAATTACTGATTGAATTTCTATTCTGTTCTTTCGCAGATGGTAAGGACACGCGCTTCTTCGTCCGCTGACCAGCAGCCCGAGCCCCAGGCAGCTCCCGTGAGGGGCAGGGGCCAAGGCCGTACTAGAGGCCGTGGTAGGGGTAGAGCTCAGCCCCAGGCAGCTACCCCAGAGGTGGAGCCTCATATTGAGATTGATGAGGAGGTTCCGGTTCCAGCAGCTCCAGCGGGCCCAGCTCAGGTCCCGGGAGAGGCTTTGATTACCCCGGATCTCCGGGATGCTTTGGTCAGAATAGCGGGATTTATGGATAGCATTGCCAGAGCGGGTCTATTATCAGTTGCCCCAGCTACTTCTCAGGCTGGAGGAGGGGCCCAGACTCCTATTGCTCATACTCCGGAGCCAGTAGCTCCTCAGCGTCAAGCACCAGTAATCCAGCCAGCTGTGGCCACTCAGTCAGGTACCACAGCTTATGCCGGCGATGGAGCGGCCATGACTTCTGATTCGTTATGGAGGCTTGATCGGTTCTCCAAGCTATTTACCACTACATTCAGTGGAGCCGCATCAGAGGATCCTCAGGACTTCTTATTCAGTTGCCATGAGATTCTCAAGACTATGGGGATCGTGGAGACAAACGGAATTGACTTCTGTACCTTCAGACTTGCAGGATCCGCCAAGACTTGGTGGAGAGATTATTGCCTGACTCGACCAGCAGGGTCCCCAGCTTTATCATGGGACCGGTTTGCGGAACTATTTATGGAGAAGTTTCTCCCTGCTACTCAGAGGGATGTACTTCGGAGGCAGTTTGAGCGCCTCCATCAGGGCACTATGACAGTTACACAGTATGAGACGAGATTTATTGACTTGGCTCGTCATGCAGTGGTGATACTTCCCACGGAGCGGGAGAGGGTCCGCGGATTTATAGATGGGCTTAATCAGCCGATTAGACTCCAGATGGCTATGGGCGTGGGGAGTGACATATCATTTCGGGAGGCGGCCAATGCGGCGACGCGAGTTGAGATGGCTCTTGCTAGGGGAGGCGGTTATTCTTCGGATAAGAGGCCTCGTCATTCGAGCGGGTTTGGTGGTTCTTCCTCCGGTAGCGAGAGAATCCTTTGATAGAGGCCGATCCTCCGGGCCTTTTCATTCCGCCCTTCGAGCTTCGCAGGGTGGACCGGGTGATCGCGGTTCTCGGGGGCATTATTCGGACCGGTCTCCTATTAATGCTCGGCCTCTTCGGAGTGTTCGTGGAGGCCATTCGGGTCGTCGGGGCCAGCAGCCCTATCAGTCTAAGAGTTGCTACGGTTGTGGTGACCCGGGTCATTTTATCAGGAATTGCCCTATAGCAGCGGGCAACTCTCAGCAGCGGGGTCCTCGTCCTATGATTCGAGGCCCCAGCTGACCCTCAGCCTGCCCAGCCAGCCAGAGGCGGGGGTAGAGATTTTAGAGGTGGAGGTCGAGACCGTAGAGGCAGAGACCGTCCGGCCAGAGGTAGAGGTCAGCCAGTTGATGGTCGTCCTAGAGACGCAGCTCAGAGGGGAGGTGCAGATCCCCGTTTCTATGCTTTACCAGCCAGGCCAGAGGCGGAGGCATCGGATGCTGTGATTACAGGTACTATTCTTGTATGTGGCAGAGGTGCTTTCAGTATTATTTGACCCTGGATCTACATATTCCTATGTGTCTTCCTACTTCGCACCGTATTTGGCTGTGCCCAGCTATGCTCTGGATATTCCGGTTTATGTGGCTACGCCAGTGGGTGACTCTATTGTAGTCGATCGGGTGCATCGTGCGTGCGTAGTTATATTTGGGGGTCTTGAGACCCGTGTTGATCTGTTGCTCTTGAATATGGTAGATTTTGATGTCATATTGGGGATGGACTGGTTGTCCCCATACCATGCTATTCTTGATTGTCATGCTAAAATCACCCAGATTAGAGTGGAAGGGTACCTCAAGCCACTCCGTTCGCACTGTTATTTCCTATGTTAAGGCTCGACGTATGGTCGAGAAGGGGTGTCTAGCTTATTTGGCTTATGTTCGTGATTCCAGCATAGAAGTTTCTTCCATTGATTCAGTCCCTATTGCACGGGAGTTTCCTAAGGTTTTTCCTTCAGACCTGCCGGGCATGCCACCCGACAGGGATATTGATTTCTGTATTGATTTGGCACCGGGCACTCGGCCCATCTCTATTCCACCCTATCGTATGGCCCCGCCGGAGTTAAAAGAGTTGAAAGATCAGTTGCAGGACCTTCTTGAGAAGGGTTTTATCAGGCCTAGTGTTTCCCCCTGGGGGGCACCCGTATTATTTGTAAAGAAGAAGGATGGCTCGATGCGAATGTGTATTGATTACCGGCAGTTAAACAAGGTGACTATTAAAAATAAATATCCACTGCCGAGGATTGATGATTTGTTTGACCAGCTCCAGGGAGCGAGGGTATTCTCTAAGATAGACTTGAGGTCGGGCTACCATCAGCTGAAGATCAGGGCGGCTGACATTCCTAAGACGACCTTTCGCTCTAGATATGGGCATTATGAGTTCTTGGTCATGTCCTTCGGGTTGACCAATGCCCCAGAGCAGCATTCATGGAGTTGATGAATCGGGTATTCGGGCCTTACTTAGATCTGTTCGTGATAGTCTTCATAGATGACATCCTGGTATACTCCCGCGACCAGGAAGAGCACGAGCAGCACCTCAGAGTAGTTCTTCAGACTCTGAAGGATAATCAGAGCTATATGCCAAATTTTCAAAATGTGAGTTCGGTAGCATTTCTGGGTCACATTGTATCACATTGTATCTGTGGAGGGTATTCGGGTAGACCCAAAGAAGATTGAGGCGATCCAGAATTGGCCTCGACCCAGCTTCAGTGACCGAGATACGGAGTTTCTTGGGATTAGCGAGTTACTACCGTCGTTTTGTAGAGGGTTTTCTTCCATTGCGGCCCCGATGACCAGAGTTGACCCGGAAGGGTGTCCGGTTTCGGTGGTCGAGAGGAGTGTGAGGCGAGCTTTCGAAGCTCAAGACGACCTTGACCACCGCACCGGTGTTGGTACTACCTACGAGTACGGGGCCTTATACGGTTTATTGTGACGCATCTCGTACGGGGCTTGGAGCGGTATTGATGCGGGATGGTAAGGTTATCGCTTATGCTTCGAGGCGATTAAAGATACATGAGAAGAATTATCCGGTTCATGATCTTGAATTAGCAGCAGTGGTTCATGCCTTAAAAATCTGGAGGCATTATCTTTATGGTGTGACATGTGAGGTGTACACTGATCACAAAAGCCTACAGTACTTGTTCAAACAGAAGGAGTTGAATCTACGACAGCGGAGATGGTTAGAGTTGCTAAAAGACTATGATGTTACTATATTATATCACCCGGGTAAGGCCAATGTGGTGGCCGATGCATTGAGTAGAAAGTATGCCAGCATGGGTAGTCTTGCATATATTCCGGTCAATCAGAGACCATTAGCTCTAGATGTCCAGGCCTTAGCCAATCGGTTCGTGAGATTAGACATTTCTGAGCCTAGCAGGGTGTTAGCCTGCACGGTCGCTCGTTCTTCATTATTAGAGCGGATCCGTGAGAGGCAATTTGATGATCCTCATTTGCGTGAGTTGAGAGATACAGTACAGCGGGGAGGTGCCACACGGGTAAACCTAGATGATGATGGGGTATTGAAATTGCAGGGTCGAGTTTGTGTGCCCAATGTTGAAGGGATTCGAGAGTTGATCTTAGCAGAGGCCCACAGTTCGCGGTATTCTATTCACCCAGGCGCCGCGAAGATGTACCAGGACTTACGGCAACACTATTGGTGGCGCGGAATGAAGAAAGATATCGTTGCGTATGTCGCTCGGTGTCTAAATTGTCAGCAGGTGAAATATGAGCACCAGAGACCTGGTGGTGTATTCCAGAGGATTGAAATTCCCGAGTGGAAATGGGAGCGGATCACTATGGACTTCGTTACTTGACTTCCTTTGACTCGGAGGAAATTTGATGCTATTTGGGTCATTGTTGATAGGCTGACCAAATCAGCACACTTCATTCCAATATCTGTCTCCTACTCGTCGGAGAGGTTAGCGGAGGTTTACATTAGGGAGATTGTTCGTCTCCATGGGGTGCCAGTATCTATTATCTCTGATCGGGGAACGCAGTTTACCTCGCGGTTCTGGAGAGCGGTCCAGCGAGAGTTAGGCACCCAGGTTCGATTGAGTACAGCATTTCATCCTCAGACGGATGGCCAGTCCGAGAGGACTATTCAGATTCTTGAGGACATGCTTCGAGCCTGTGTTATTGATTTTGGAGGCTCGTGGGACCAGTTTCTGCCATTAGCAGAGTTCGCCTACAATAACAGTTACCAATCTAGCATCCAGATGGCTCCGTATGAGGCGTTGTATGGTAGGCGATGTCGATCACCGGTTGGATGGTTTGAACCGGGAGAGGCTCGGTTGTTAGGTACAGACTTAGTTCAGGAGGCCTTGGATAAGGTCAACACTATTCAGGAGAGATTGCGTTCAGCTCAGTCTAGGCAAAAGACTTATGCGGATTGTAAGGTTCGAGATGTAGATTTCATGGTTGGTGAACGAGTATTGCTCCGGGTGTCGCCTATGAAGGGCGTGATGAGGTTTGGGAAGAAGGGCAAGCTCGGCCCTAGGTATATTGGCCCATTTGAGATTCTAGACAGAGTGGGAGGGGTGGCTTACAGATTAGCTTTGCCGCCTAGCTTATCAGCCGTACATCTAGTTTTTCACGTATCTATGCTTCGGAGATACCACGGCGATCCCACACATGTGTTAGACTTCAGTACTGTCCAATTGGACAATGATCTATCTTACGAGGAGGAGCCGGTGGCTATTCTAGACCGGCGGGTTCGACAGCTGAGGTCGAAGAGTTATCCTTCTGTGCGTGTTCAGTGGAGAGGTCAGCCTCCTGAGGCATCGACCTGGGAGTCCGAGTCTGATATGCGGAGCCGTTACCCACACTTGTTTCCTGACTCGGTACTTCTTTCTTTTGTCCGTTCGAGGACGAACGGTTGTTTTAGAGGTGGAGATTGTGACGACCCAAAGGGTCATCACTTATTTTATTAATAATTTCGAGCTTCCGAGGCCTTGAAAACCTCATTCTATGTTGCCTCGATTTACGTGCACGATCCGAGCATGTAGCCGGAAAGATTTTGTGATAGAAAATATGAATTCTATGAGAAATTTGGATAAAAATGATATTAATATTGATATGGTTGACTTCGGTCAACATTTTTGGTAAACGGATCCGGACCCGAGATTGGATGGTCCCGAGAGGTCCGTAGGAAAATATGGGACTTGGACATGTGTCCGGAGTCGAATTCTGAGGCCTAGAGCCCAAGTTATGAATTTTTATGTGAAATTGTTTTTGATGCAATTATTAAAGGAAATAAATTAATAGACCTTGGTATCGGGCTCGTATTTTGGTTCCGACGCCCGGTACAAGTCTTAAATATTATATATGTGATTTCCGTAAAGTTTGGTGACATTTGGATGTCGTTTGAGATGTTTTGGACCTTGAGTTCCAAGTTAAGAAGTTTTGAAAATCAAAAGTATGAAAATCATGAGTTTGAGGCTCGATTTGATTAAAACGAGGTGATATTGGCGATATGATCGCACGAACAAGTCCATAATGTGTTTTTGAGGTTGTGTACATGTTTGGTTTGGAGCCCGGGGGCTCGGGTAAAGATTTGATAGGCCGTTGGATGAAATTCTGAATTTTGAACTGCTGGTTTTTTTTCACCCAGCTGTTGGCATCGCAATTGCGAAGAATTTCTCGCAATTGCGAAGGGGACAGTGTAAGGCAAGGCTCGCAAATGCGAACAATTGATCGCAAATGCGAAGCCAGCCTTGTTCGCAAATGCGAACAATTGTTCGCATTTGCGAAGGTCCCCAGTGCTGCCTTGGTTCGCAAATGCGAACCATTGTTCGCAAATGCGAACGTCCCAGTGACTGCCTTGGTTCGCAAATGCGAACCATTGTTCACAAATGCGAACAATGCCTTGTACAGCATGTGTTCGCAAATGCGAACATTAGTTCGCAAATGCGAACGAATGTTCGCAAATGCGAACTTTCCACCCTTAGCTTATTTTTTCAAACTCCAGAAATTGGTCGGGGTTCGCAATTGCGAACCCATGTTCGCAAATGCGAACACAGAGACCCGAAAAACACGAATTTCAGTCATTTCTTCATTTTTCACAAAACCAAAACACCCATTTGCGACTCTTCAAGGATTTCTTCTTCATCAAAACGATTGTAAGTCACTTTTTACTTAATTCTTTCAATTCCTAACATCATTAAACATGTTTTTCATTAGAAATCAAATGTTTTCATGGTAAAATTCTTGTTTTTGTTAGAAAATAGGGTTTTTCATAAATTGGGGAATTGGACCTCGAATTGAGGTCCGATTTTGAAACAAATTATATACGTGAACTCGTGGGGGGATGGGTAACCGGATTTTGGTCCTAACCCCGAATTCCGATCATGTGGGCCCGGGGTTGAAATTTACTATTCATGGCGGAATGTTGTAAAAGTGTTATTTGGTATTAAGAATTAGTTTGTTGAGTAGAATTGATGATATTAAATCAATTGTGTATAGATACGGTTGGATTGGAGCCAAATTGAAAGAAAAGACATTTCCACGGATTGGATTGTTCATAAGCATTCGAGGTAAGTGTTTGTTCTATCCTAGCTTGAGGGAATAGGATTATGTGCTATGTGTTATGTGATCGAGTGCGGTGTATGGGTCGTGGTGACGAGCATCCATACACTGGCGTCTAGTATGACCGTGAGTCGTTGGAAAATAATTATTTTGAGATATATTACAGATGAATTGTTATTGTTCTCCCTGGTTGGGACTTGTTGTGAAGATTATTATTGATTGCCCTTGATGGGACGGATTATGAATTACTCTGTTTCTTTCTTTACCCTTAACTGTGATTGTTATTTGGGTGAGGAAGAGTGATAATGCACGAAGGGTGATGCCGTGCCATGTTTTATTTATTTATGCACGAAGGTTAATGCCGTGCCATGTTTATTTATTGATTATGCACGAAGGATCATGCCGTGCTCTGTTATTGAACCATGTACGAAGGATCATGCCGTACTATGGATGTGAGGATGAGAGTAAAAGCACGAAGGGTGATGCCGTGTACTTTATTTGTCTATCCGGTGAGGATGAGAGTAAAAGCACGAAGGGTGATGCCGTGCAATTGCTTGCTATTTCTTGAATTAATATTACTTGTTTTTCCATTATATTTTATTTGGTTGATACCGTGCAACCATTTGCCATTTCTTGACTTGATATTACTTGTGTTTCCATTACACCTTGTTTTTCCTTGTGAACTTATTTGATTGTTATTTGGGTGAGGAAGAGTGATAAAGCACGAAGGGTGATGCCGTGTACTCTATTTGTTTACTTGGTGAGGACGAGAGTAAAAGCACGAAGGGTGATGCCGTGCAACTGTTTGCTATTCCTGGAATTGATATTACTTGTGTTTACATTACACTTTGATTTTCCTTGCGAAATTATTAACTGTGGTTACTTGTTGAATTCTTTAAGATATTGCTTATTGTGTTAATACTTGATTATTTCTTGTTATTTTGTGGTACACACATATATATATTGAATTGCACAGGTTTATGTAGGTGTATGGTCCTAGGCTTGTCACTACTTCGCTGGGATAGGCCAGACACTTACCAGCACATGGGGTCGGTTGTGCTGATGCTACACTTATGTGCGTTTTTGCACAGGTCCAGGTTACGATCAGGAGCAGCAGCAGGAGTAAATAGATTGCGTGGGAATTGAGCACATTTGAGACCGAGGTAGCTTGCAGACGTCCGCAGGCCCGGCGTCTCTTTCTTTATTTATGCTAATAGCTGTAGTCTCATTGTTCCGAGACAAACAGAATTATGTTATATTTCCTTCAGACTTTTATGTGTAGTATTCCATAGTAGTTTGTGAGTTGGTGACTCCAAGTCTTGGGTAGAGGATTTCAGTATGATTTTTACCTTGTGATTTGTTATTTCCATTTCGATAAAGTATTCCGCATTTATTTAATTAAATTGTGTTAAAAACAGGATAGTATGAATACAGTGGCTTGCCTAGCTACCACGAGTAGGCGCCATCACGATCCCGATGTTGGGGGAAAATCCGGGTCGTGACAATTAAGTGGTTGTTAAATAAAAAAAGCAAACACACTTAATGATTAAGATCTGAATAATTAAGATTCAGACTTTAAAAACAAACGCACTTAATGTCTGAGATCTGAATGATTAAGATTCAGACCTCGATTAAGTGCAAACAAATGAGGCCTAAGTACCCTACTGCCTTTTACCCTGTGCCCCTGAACTGCCGAATTATCAATCAATTAAAAACCTAACTAGTACAACTAATTAACAAATTTAATCTAACAACTAACCAAAATTTGCCAATTGCTATCAGTTAATCCAAAATCACTAATTATCAAAAATTAACACTGATATATAACTAAATTATCAAAATCCACAGCTATAACCAATCCTTATCACTCAAATATTAACAAACAAGAACAATTACTGAAATTTCTACAAAAAAAATCTAATTAACTTCTATTTGATATCAAATTTATTTTTCTTAAACGAAATCAGAATCTATTACTAATTATTAAAAACATAATAATACCTAATTTTAAAACTAAAATATAACAAAAATTAGAAGATAAACCCTAATTAGACTAATAATAGTTGTGAGCACGTGATTTTTGCCTTAAGCAATTGAATTCCAAAATATATAAAAAATAATACAAAAATGACTTTTGTTTGCAATGGTGTGATTTGTGTGAAATACCAGTGTTTGTCAAATTGTTTGAAATAAAATTGAAATGAAAATGCAAAAAAAAAGGAATTAATTAGAAAAATATCACAAAAATACAAAATATATCGGAAGTTCAAGGAAAAATACAAAAAAATGGAAAACAAAGAAAATACATCAGTATATAAAAAAAAATCAATACAAGGAAAACAAGTCTAAAATACAAGAAAAATACAGAAATTCAATAAATAAATATAATTTTAAAAATACAAAAATAGGATGAATATAAAGAATACAAAAATACACAAAATGATTAGCCCAAATCAACACCCATTAAAACATGGCCCAATTCATAATTGAACCGGCCAGCTTTGCAAAAGCCAAATGACGTCGTATCTACTAACAAATCAGGGTCGTTGATATAATCAATCAACGGACCAAATAAGGCGGTTGCCAAACAAACTAAACGACGACGTGTAAGGGAGATATCAGGGCCGTTCATTCAATTTAATCTAACGGATACAATCAATGTCACTTAAACCAAAACGACACATCTTAATTGAATAAATCACAACCGTCCAAAGAATTGATCTAACGGATAGGAGTAAGGTTACACTTAAATCAAACGTCGTCGTTTAAAGGGAGAAATAATCCTGGCCATTCATTTTAGCCAATCTAACGACTGATAATTAACAACCTAAGATTAATATATATCTTCCCCTCCCCGTTCATTTCATATCACTACATACACACCTTCATACACCAAAACCCTAGCCACCTTATTTCCCCCTCATTCTCTCCTTCCTCCTCTCACAGACCACCGGAATCCTACCGGTGGTCTACTTCTATTCATCATCTCCCACTCAGGACACCTCCCAGCTACTCCTTTCTTCATCCTCTAACACCTTATACCATTAACCTCGTCCAGATACCACACTTGTCCCCCAGATCTTGAAACTCCGGTCGCCGGAACCCTAGCCGGCGACCACCAAAGTATGAATCAAACTCCTAAATTAACACCATCCAACCGTTTTTAGATGATCTACCACCCCACCTAGGTGGTTTTTCTCGAATGAGTCCCAAACTCGTCGAATATGCGATAAACAATCGCCGGAACCCTACTCCGGCGAGTACCAAAAACTACCCCACTCCCAAAAACCTTACCCCAGGTCTCCAAACACCACTTCCCTACTCAAAATCAAACCCCAAGGCCCTATTTGAGAGATCTAACACTCAGAAGACCAACAGTCTCTGATATTCTAAAAAAATCAAGAAAATGAAAAGATCAAAGAGAAAGGAAGAAAGAAAGAAGAAAAGAAAGAAAGAAAAGGAAAAAGAAAGGAAAAAGCCTGAAAAAAAGAAGAAGCTAAGTACCCTACCCTATCTTTGGTCGTTGGTTTTCATGTGTTCACTTATTTTGAAACTTGATTCTTTCATATTTGAACATGTTCTGTTAAGTGCTTATCATGCTTATCTGTTTAGAACTTAAAGAATTCCTATGCATGCCTTAAAATATCAGTCTATCTCTATTCTATATCTTGATTCACACTCATGTATATTAGCCATGAACTTTATATGCGCCTGAAATAATTTGAATGTTCTTGGGTTCTGATATTAGCTACTTGTGAATCATATGCTATTATCCATTTTTATGTGATTGTTCAGTATATCCTATCTCGATTAGGGTTTTAATTTGTTGGATTTCAACCATTATCAAATTTTCCCTCTGAGTTCTTATTAATTGGAAGTTAAGTCGTGATTAAGGTTATTTGTGCAAAATAACATGAATTTGACCATTTGATTTGTATGATAGTTTCTTCTGAACCTTTGTGTGCTTATGTATGCTTGGGTCATATGTATAAATGTTTTGTTGCTATGATTGCAAACTAAATATGGGTTCTGGTTAATGGCTATCTTTGTCAAAAATGGCTAAAATTGAAAAGGCCTGTAGTATGAGATTGGTTAAGTTTTAAAACATGACTTTGAGGGTTATCTGTTAAATATGTTTAAGTTACCCTAATCTTCACAGACCTAAGGTAGGTCGGGTAATAATAATTAAATACAAGGGGTAAAAGGGGAAGGGTAAATGACATTATTGTAGATTAAATAGAGCCTATGGGGATAAAAATGACTTTAGTGCTTGGTATTTCTGAAATTACTTAAAGAATAAAGGGGATACTAGGTAGAGATAAAAGGTATTTGTGTAATAAACCTTTGCAAGTTAGGGTAATTCGGTACAACCTGCCTAATTGAACCCAATAGAACTGCCCAGAACCTTCTAGCAAGGGTTCTAGGGCTATTCGATACAATTTTAATGGACTGTACTGTAATTAATTGAAAATAATAAGGGGAGGGAAATATAATTAATTAATTTGAAATTCCCCCCAAAATGCCTCTATAAATAGGCTTCTATAAGCTTGAAAAAAGGTTTCCACAGATTAGAGTTCCAGAAGATCAAAAAGTTAGACATTGGTTACACATTGGTTCTGAATTTCATAATAGACTAGACAATTCTTAAAAGGTTCACGAATTTTTAGGGATAATTCTAAGGGTTCACGACTAGTTTGAAGGTTCACAATTTTTAAAGGCTATACTGTTCTTCTACTTCGAGTCGAGTATTGTTCCTAGGATCCTTGCTGGTGGTTTTTCTGTTGTGTTCTCAATTAGCTTGTATTTCTGCAATTTCTCGACTTGATTACTGGTTATCTATTGAGCCTCGTTCCGAAGATAAAAATACACGGGGGCCCCAAACGGATTTCAATGTAAAAGTGTTAGACTTGGAAGGGACCGTTTAGCGAATTTCACGACCCTTCCCAAAGATAATAAAGACATAGACATTATAGGCATGATAAATAAAAATTGCGTTTCTAATACGGGTGTACATTTTATGTGACCCAAATCTCAAATCCCGGCGAAGCTGAAATGCACTAAAGTCACAGGCGTACTGGTTGCGGTGTGATTCGAAATGCGTTTTCGTGACGTCGCAAGTCCTAAAAATAACAAAGCGGAACATTAATAACATTTGAAAAATCAAAGCATATAAGTAAATCAGATAAAAATAAATACGGCAGTTGAGCGATAGTTCTAGAACCACGAAATCCGGAAGTGCCTAACACATTCTCCCGGGTTAACAGAATTCCTTATCCGGATTTCTAGTTTCGCGGACTGTAAAACAGAGTCATAATTTCCTCGGTTCGGAATTAAACCGGTGACTTGGGATACCATTATTTTCCCAAGTTGCGACTCTGAAAATTAATGTAACTACAAAATGTTAATGAAACTATTTTTATTATTTTTGTTTTTATAAAAAGATAAAAAATATAAAGTACTATTTTTGTATTTTTCAAGTTTCAAAATGACTACGAAAAACTATATTTTTGTTATTTTTTATTTTAAGGTAAAAATAAAATAAAAGAGTCAAAATTAGCTAAGATAGCTATATTAGGCCTAAACTAAATATTTTACGCTAAAAATATAAAAAACATCTCGGGTAGGCACAAAAATCACGCGTCAACAGCTGCCCCTCTTTGACTGAAAACACAAAGAGTTTTCAGACAAAGAACGACTAGACAAGTGTTTTGACCCGACCCTTATTCAGAGAGACTAAACTAAAAATAAGAGGATGTGACCGAGCCCTTGTATCTGAGCTGCCTACATATCCTTGGCTATAAAGGTATCATGCCACGTGTAGTTCAGAAGTGAGTAAGAATATGGAGTAACCGAGGTGGAGAGCCAGTCGAGGTTCCGTTCCATCGAAGTTCCGGTCCGTGGTCCTGCTATTACATCAAAAATCAAAACATGAGAAAGACTAACTAAGCCTATCAGCTACTAGTTACAAAATTCCTATCTGTAAGTCTTCTTAAGCTTGATCTTGAGTATTGGTTGGTGCTTCATGCGGACTCTAAATTTGAACCTTGATACTTGCTAGTTGTAGGTGCTGCTTTTCGCATCAAGACCAGGTATACAGTGCTTGTGACCTCGGCCATGTCTTGAGCATGCCACATCTTTCATCAACTTCTGCATTTTGGATTGGCTTCTTGCCTCTTTTTTTTTTCTTTTTGTTTATTGTGACTAAACTTCTGTTGATCCCCTCGGACTGTTGACTCGCATTCTGGTTGCAAGCTTCTTTTGTTGCTATCTTACATTGCACTCCGAAGTGAATTCCCTTACTTGTGATCTTCGAGCTATTCTCCTTCGAAGTCTGAATCCATCTTTTCTGATCCTTGTTGCCTTCCTTCTGATTCATGCTGGGGATTTCCGTTACACTCTGCCGCTTTCCTTAAACAACTTCAAAATAAATCGCCACTCCATTCTTCAGGCGGGCTCCCTGACTTCAACTACAATTTCAAAATTAAATTGCCACTCCATTCTTCAGGCGGGCTCCCTGACTTCCACTACAACTTCAAAATAAATCGCCACTCCATTCTTCAGGCGGGCTCCCTGACTTCAACTACAACTTCAAAATAAATCGCCACTCCATTCTTCAGGCGGGCTCCCTCACTTCAACTACAACTTCAAAACTAAATCGCCACTCCATTCTTCGGGCGGGCTCCCGACTTCAACTACAACTTCGAAACTAAATCGCCACTCCATTCTTCGGGCGGGCATCCCGACTTCAACTACAACTTCCAAAATATCGCCATTCCATTCTTCAGGCGGGCACCCTGACTTCAACTACGACTTCCAAACTAAATTGCCACTCCATTCTTCAGGCGGGCTCCCTGACTTCAACTACAACTTCAAAATTAAATCGCCACTCCATTCTTCAGGCGGGCTCCCTGACTTCAACTACAACTTCAAAACGAAATCGCCACTCCATTCTTCAGGCGGGCATCCTGACTTCAACTACAACTTCCAAAATATCGCCACTCCATTCTTCAGGCGGGCACCCTGACTTCAACTACGACTTCCAAACTAAATAGCCACTCCATTCTTCAGGCGGGCTCCCTGACTTCAACTACAACTTCAAAACTAAATCGCCACTCCGTTCTTCAGGCGGGCTCCCTGACTTCAACTACAACTCAAAACTAAATCGCCACTCCATTCTTCAGGGGGGCATCCCGACTTCAACTACAACTCAAAACTAAATCGCCACTCCATTCTTCAGGCAGGCTCCCTGACTTCAACTACAACTCAAAACTAAATCGCCACTCCATTCTTCAGGCGGGTTCCCCGACTTCAACTACAACTCAAAACTAAATTGCCACTCCATTCTTCAGGCGGGCTCCCTGACTTCAACTGCAACTTCATAACTAAATCGCCACTCCATTCTTCAGGCGGGCTCCCTGACTTCAACTACAACTCACTAACTCCATCCCATCCATATCACCTTCCTTTGCTTCCTGTACCATTTTCTTCTTCCTGCATTGTCTCTTGGGCCACCTTTTCTTCTGAATTACCTCGTTTTGGAATTGTTCTCCTCCTGGGTCGTCTTATTTTTGTTCGACTGCTGGGGATATCTTTGGAACTGTTTACTTACCTGCTGGGGATAATGCTGCTAGGGAAGTCTTCTTTATTTCCTCTTTTCTACTTCCTTCAACCTTTATTCTCTCCCGGGCTCATTGGGGATTAAAATGTCATTAGATGAGGATTGTCCTGTCGGGGGACCCCTTTTCCTTTTTCCTCTTTCCAAACCTCCTTCGAGACTTGCGCTTTGCTCCCTTGAAAAAACTTGTAGGATATAATGCTGCCGGGGAAATCTCGAAATCAGTGTTTCATTTTTCCGAGAACTGCTGGGGATGATACATGCTTATTGCCTTTCCGAACGCAAGCTTCCTCGTTTTGTCCTGTCTGCTAGGGGTATAATTTCCTCTATCACAACTTGTTTTTTTTTTCCAAAGTTGATGGGGATAATCGGGTTCAAAGATCATTTCCTCGCGTTATCTGGCTTCTTTCCCCAACCGGGTATTTGGTTTCGGGAAAATTTTCGCAACATGAGAAAAGTTTCTGCCCCAGTTTGAGAATCTTCTTCGTGGCATGCTTTTCTGCCAACAACCCCTCTTCTTCCTGTTTCAAATCAAAGAAAAATTGGTTAGTTTTAAAATGTGGTGGCTAGTTGTGGTGCTCCTGCTGGGGATGGTTCTCCTCCTCTTTCCCTGCTCTGCGTTTCATTGTCAGAACTTGCTGGGGATGTTATTATTTGATGATATTCATGCTGGGAATAGCTTTCTCCTTTCTTGCTTCCCCGCCTTCCTTGACGACTCTTTGTTTGCGAACCTTTCCACGTGGTTTTCCACTGACCACCCGAATTCCTATGATAGTGACCCTTCGTGAAGACCCTGCATGTTTTACCGGTGAACCATTTTCTTTGTTCACCCTTGTCACTGAAAATACCTTTCTGCTAGGGATATCTCTCCTTCTTTTGCGGCATATCTAAGGACTGGGCATTTCCCAACCTTTGAGTCTCATTAACCTTCCTTGAGGTCATTAACCTTCCTTGAGATATCCTTATTGACACAATTCCCTCACTTTGTCATTTTCCTATTGCTGGGGAATATCCCTCTGGACACTGGCCTTGCGCTTAATCCTTCCTGACCTATACCACTTGGGTGTACCAATCAAAATCTCGTCTTGCGTAATTGGAAAGCTGATGGAAAATTTCGCAGTCATTTCTTGCAAACAGACTCTATTGGGGAATTTTGATGAAAGGAGAAAGATAAAAGGAAACAGAATAAAACACAATGACTCTCTAAGAAAAATTATAAGATAAACCTATCAAACGTGGATACCAACTCTAATGGACATGACATGCACATATAGCCTATCCTCCGTCGTTAAACCGCTTTTTGTAATCTTCTCCTGGGACTTTCCTATCTCGTTTCCAATCTTCGTTCTACTTGTAGTGCCCAAGGGGTTTTCACTACCAAGCCTCTCTCATTACGTTTTTTTTCTCTCAGCTTTCATCGCCTTATGGTGCCTGTGAAGGTTTTCACCGCTAAGACTCTCTCATTTGTGTTTCTCTTCAGCTGGGGATTGGGAGTGTTACCGCTAAGATTCTCTCATACTTCTTCTGCTGCAGATCCGAGTCTTTTCTGATGGGAATCAGAGTGTTATGTTCTGATAAGACTTCTCTCATTTGCCTGACTTGGCCTCTTTTGAAGATTGGTCAAAAGGTCTTTCTTTGGACCGTAATGTGGATTTTGATAGGGCTTAGAAAGAAAAGGGTATTAAAGGCTCAAAACAAAACAAAATGGGTTCAAAATTACAACCTTCGGAGTCTACATCTTCCTTTATAAACACAATTTTTGTTGCCCCAGTTTTTGCTTGGGGATTTTTTTTTTTATTTTTATTTATACTATGACCGAGTTGTGAAGCGCCTACGTATCCTCTTTGAGGAATCAGGTCAAACGTAATTCCCAATTCCTCTTTTTCAAGTTTCTTTTCTTTCATACATTTTTCTTTTTATTTTCTTTATCTCTTTTTGTTGTTTTCTTTCTCTTTACTTTTTTCTTTATCCCTTTCTTCTCTTATCTTTCAAACTTGTGTTTCTAGTCTTTGCAACTAATTCCGAAGGAGGGGTATGAAAGAATTTAAAATAAGGCTCAAAGGGTTGACGATGGATAAAGTGTTTGGATAGCAGAACAAAATGCCTTTCGTCATTCCAATCTTCAAAACATGCCAAGCGTAAACAACACAATTAATATTCGTCATATCTTTACAGCACTGTTGGGCCACACTCTCATTTTCATTATTATGAACGACCCCATGTCAATTTTGGCAGCTTGCCTTTAACGATTTTCTTTTACTTGCCCCAGTTTCTCATGACTCGGGTTTCGAAAAATCTCAAACCGTTCTTATTTCATTTAAATATCTCGATCACCTCCCAATGGTTTTGTGATTAACTTCTAAGATTAGGCCAGAACTATGCGCGCGCGTCATGTCACTAGAGCTAGAAGAAAAAGAACTATAGGAAGGAGAGGACTAAATAACAGAAAATGTCTAGAAATAATATAAAATAGGTCATTGCATTAACCGATAAAACAACGACTCGAACAACCAAAAAAACAAAACTGGGGTTACAACCCTTAGAACGAACCTAGACCTCTTTAGATGAGACACTATGATCAAAAGAAAAATACAAGGATAAAAGGTTTGAGCCACAAAACAACATTCGGATTACCATTTTGAAATAACTCGGACAAATAGAAATGACAACAAAATAAGTCACCACAAATGACTCTCCAATTGATAAGCCTGACATTTAGCCACGAATTTGATTATCAGAACCACTATGGCCTTCTCTCATTTCAGTCGGCAAATTCCCGAGTGGATTCTCATATTCCGTGTCACCAGGCATCACCGCCAGAAAGTGTGTATCATCAAGTGCAGGTAACGGATTCAGCGCGATATTCTGGGTGTCACTGTTATGAATCACAATCAATCTTTCTTGGATCATCCTTTCTATTTCCCTTTTCAAATCCCGACAACTTTCCATGTTGTGCCCCCTGGGCATTGGAATGGTATTCACACCTTTTAGATGGGTCAAAGCTCCTTGCACGTGGGTCCACATGATTTGGAGGGATGGGTGCAATCATGTCCTGTTGCTTTAACTTCTCAAATAAGCTTGCATAGGAAACTCCTATTGGTGTGAAATTACCCTTCAACTTCGGTTCCCTTCTATACCCTTGGTTTGGAAGTGGGTTATAAGGTATTTGGAAATTTCCTCTTGTACCATCTTTCGGGGATCTTGTGTTGTCCGCTTGTCACAAACCAACCACCTTCTACTTACTTTACAATTCAAGACAAAACATGTTAGAATGGACTCAGCCAGTCCTTATCAATTTTTTTTTTTAATATATCTACATATACAGTTGTGGTCGAATCTTATGGAGATTGCCTACGTATCATGACCCCGCATGAATCAGACCGAGCGTAGTTCTTGCAAATTAATACAAGAAATAAAGAGATGTTTATTTGATTTTTTTTTGAAGAAAAATTGTAAAAGCCGACTCCAAAAAGATAAACTTGAAAAAGATTTCCTCCTGTGGCTCATGGGGGCATCATTCGGCATCGCCATACGCCAACACAAGACTGAGAAGTTTCTAATGTCAATTGACTATTTTTATAAAATTGGCCATGTAATGACTTATTTGACAAAGCGGCTATTTCTGTAAAATTTTATTTAAGAGACTACAAATTCAAAAATTTTCATCTTAGGGCCCATGGGGCATCGTTCAGCACCGACACAGGCCAACACAAGACTGAGAAAGTTTAAATGCCAAATGTGGCCATTTCAGCAAAACCATATGTTTTTTTTTTTTGGAAAGTTGAGTGATGACTCAAACTTAATTTTACGGATACGGCCTTTCAATATTTCCACGAGGGAATATTTCAAGGTTGTGCCCAAAAATTATTTACAAAGTCTCAAAGTGGCTATTCTTGCAAAAATAGCCTTCTGGCGTCCTTTTGGGGAACATTCGGCTTATTTTAAACAAGAATAGCATCACCCGATTTATTTATAATAAAATCAAAAATTTGACACATTTTTTTTGGTTATTTTTGCAAAAGGGGTGTGAACCCGAACTTGATTTTGCGGCTATAGCCTTGCAACATTTCCACAAGGAATATTTCAAGGCTATGCTCGTAAATTATCTAAAATGACTCAAAGCGGCTATTTTTACAAAAATAGCCTTCCGGCGTCCTTTCGGAACATTCGGCTATTTTCAAAAACGGCATCATTTTTATTTTATTGACAAAATTAAACATACATTTTTTATTTTTGTTTTAAAAGGGGTGGTAACCCAAACTTTATTTTGAGGCTACGACCTTTCAACATTTCCACGCGGAATATTTCAAGGCTATTATTCAAAAAGAAAAAGAAAAGACTTCAAAGTGGCCATTTTTGCAAAAACAGCCTTCCGGTGTCCTTTCGGAACATTCGGCTATTTTCAAAAACAGCGTTACTTTGATTTTATTGAAAACTAAAACTTCGACATTTTTTTTTAATTTTTGAAGGGGTGGTTGGACCCGATGAGGGTTGCCTACGTATCCCACCTAATGGGGAGAATCAAACCAGCGTAGTTCGGTCAAATAAACTACATATGTAAAGGAAACAAACTATTTATTATTTTTTTCACACATTTTTTTTTAAGTTTAAAACAAAAAATTTTTTCTTTTTTTTTAAGTAAAAAAAAACAAACTATTTTGAAATCACATATTATTTTTTATTTTACAACAAACGTTTTTTTTTCTTTTTAAGTAAAAAAACAAACTATTTTGAAACTATTTTTTTTTATTTTGATCACACATTTTTTATTTTACAACAAACGTTTTTTTTCTTTTTAAGTAAGTAAAAAAAACAAACTACTTTGAGACTATATTTTTTTTTTCATTTTCCTCAATATAAAAAAAACGGTTAGCCTGCAAGTCTGAAGCAAATATATGCGTAAAACAAACAGGATGTAGCAGGATGGTCTTTTTATTTCAGGTCACCTGTCCTAGACGGACCCAACCCCTGTGTTGAGTCCCCTAAGTCAAACGCAACATGATGCAAATAAACGTTCCTACTAGGGATCCGGCATGAAGCTTTGTTATTCTAGGTTTAAAAACCTGGGTTTATTGTTCTAGACCTGGCTTACCCGAGCGGACAACTCGAGCCGAGGAGGAGGCAGCAACCCAGGAATACAGAAGCTTCACCGGTTTTGCAACTTATCCAAACCTCGTTCTAAAGTGGGAATTAGACACTATACAGAAAAGAAGTCACACGAAGTGCACCCTTCTTCATGATTTAGAAGACTCAGAGAGGAGATTGGTTTCGGCACAATTTATATGTACAGTTCAAAAAATATCAAAGCGATAAAAATATCATTTTGCACATTAATACAAACATATAATAAAATCGGATAATAAATAAGCCAAATACAACAATTATTCCAAGCTCGAATTCTTAAACCCTGAACCAGTGGTTCTGGGTTTATCCTCCCCAGTGGAGTCGCCAGAGCTGTCACACCTCCTTTTTCCGCTGACCCGCGAGGGCGCGAGTGGTGTAAAAGTGAGTTTTTCCAATTAAAGGACAACCAAAACGGGATTCATTTATTGAGAGATTCGGAGTCGCCACTTGGGAGATTTATGGATTACCAAGTCACCAGTTTGAAACCCGAATCGAGGAAAGGTTTGACTCTATTTAACGATCCGCGAACCAGAAATCCGGATAAGGAATTCTGTTAACCCGGGAGAAGGTGTTAGGCATTCCCGAATTCCGTGGTTCTAGCACGGTCGCTTAACTGTCATATTCGGCTTATTTATCTGATTTTTATAGTTATATACTTAATGCAAATTAATATCCCTTTACCGCTTTTATTATTATTATTATTTACGAAAGAGAATGTTGCCTAAAAATATATTTCGAATCACGTCACATGAAATGCACCCGGATCCTCGACACATTCTTATTCAACATTTTGGGATTTGGATTTGGGCATCGTATTTAAGAAGGTAAAATTATTAAAATACGCGCCTAGAGCGATTACTTATTTACATTTTTGAGAAGGCCAGGAAATTCGCTAAGAAACGGCACATCTCGAAATCTAAATATTTTACATATACATTTATGAGGGCCCCGTGATTTGTATAATTTTGTTGGGCGAGGCACACCTCTAATTCTAATTTAAAAGCAAACTACATTCTGCTATATTTATTTAAGAGTTAATTCAAGATTATTTAAAACATGTTGCAAGCCACACTACATGAAATGCACCTGTGGTTCCTGACACGCTTTATTTAACCTTGTTCAAAATTGGAGTCGGGTCACATGAAATACATCCCCGATTCCTTTAATCTAATTACGTCGTTCAGTTGAAGAATAACGAACCAATTTCTATAATGTGACAAAGTCATACTCAACTATAACCAATTCGAGTAAACATACGACTAAATAACTAAGTGAGCGAATTCAAGACTATGGCGAACAATTACATGAACAACAGAAGTATAACTAGTTGGCGAGCATATGAAGGATTAGTTATTTTCATTAGCTAACTTCGACACTACAAGACCACCATTAATTGTGAAATTGCATGTTCAACAGAATCATATATTTACAAAATTGTCCAAATCGTACGAAACTAAATCAAATGCGCAACGATTCAAAATATTAGCGAGAAGAACAATATCAAAAAAACATGCACCTTTATTTCTGCATATTTTCAACGTACACAATAAGAAAATGAACCTTTTATGACGATCTCAAACTTCAACCTCTCCGGACAGAACTCGAACCGAACTGGAACCAAGAACAAACATTCGACGCGGAACCTCGACGAACTCGGAGAAAACAGCAGGTGGTACGCTGCTGGAACGTTGCTGTGACAAGGCGAAGGCAGCAGCCACTGCTCGTCGATGGCGGACGCGAGCTGGTTCGTTGCTGGTTTTTTCCAGCGACTGGAGGAGCCGTTTGTACGTCAATGGGGGCGTGATGGTCGATCGTCTTCTTCAGCAAAGTGAAGAAGGCCATGAACAGTCTTCTGCTTCATTTTTTAAAAATCAAAGAAGACTCCCCTCCCCTCTAATCTCCCGTTTTTTCTCTACAAAAAATATGGCTCCCCGTCTCCAGTGTGCTATTTTTTTTGTTTTTTTAAAACCACCCTCCAAGACGTTTTTGTCCGTTCTTCTCCCCCTGGTTTTCTAACGTTTTTTGCCTTCTTTCTTCATGTTATGTCTATGTCTTTTTTTTTCAATGAGCCTAAGCTCTTCTTTTGTGTTTTCTTCTCCAAGGAATCTCCTTATGCATGCGTCCGTTCTCCTTCTTTAGATGAAGCACAATAGCCTCAATATGTATTGTTTTTCCTCCTCTCCCTTCACGTGAGCCCCCACCCCTCTTCTTTGTTTTTTTTAAAATTAGTCCCATGTTCCTTTTTTGTCTTTTTCTTTTGTTTTTTACTTTCTTTTTTGTCATTTTCTAATTATTCCCATCCCCCATTATCTATTGTCCCCATAGTGTGTGCATGTGTGTGTATGGGTAGTTTTGTCCGTGTTCCCCGTGTGGTGGACTCGGATTATTATGGGCTAGGTCCAAAAATTATAAAACTGTGTAGTTTGAACCCGAATATTATCCTTTGCCCGGAACCGAGAATGAGAACACGGTGTTATTAATTAATCCTACGTAAACAAAATAACTATAAGACTAATTATTATTATTATTATTATTTTTTTATATTTTTTTCAAAATTAAAGTAACTACAAAATGTTAATGAAACTATTTTTATTATTTTCGTTTTCAAAATGACTACGAAAAACTATATTTTTGTTATTTTTCATTTTAAGGTAAAAATAAAGTAAAAGAGTCAAAATTAGCTAAGATAGCTATATTAGGCCTAAACTAAATATTTTATGCTAAAAATATAAAAAACATCTCGGGTAGGGTCAAAAATCACGCGTCAACAATAATTTCCTCGGTTCGGGATTAAACCGGTGACTTGGGATACCATTATTTTCCCAAGTTGCGACTCTGAAAATTAATAAAAAATCCTGTTCCGAATGTCGTTTAATTGGAGAAACTCCTTCCTATTATTATTATATCCTTTCCCGGGGTGTAGTAGTAAATAGTCGGGACGTAAAGAAAAAGGAGATGTGACAGCTCTGGCAACTCTGCTGGGGAAAATAAACCCAAAACTTTGGTTCAAGGTTTAAGAATTCGAGCTTAGTTAAATTGCTATTTTTGTTTATATCTGATTTCCCTATACGTTTTGATTAATGTGCTATATGTTTACCACTTTGATATTATGTGAACTGTATATATAAAATTGCGCCGAAAACTCTTCTCTTCTTACCTCCGGGGATGTGCTTACTGTTGAGACTCCCCTTTCTATTAGTGTCATACCCAATAAGAAATAGTGGCTGGATAAGTTACAAAGCCGGATGATCCCGTGGGTCCCCGGTACGTAGCCCCCTCCCCGATCCGAGTTGTCCGCTCGGGTACACAGTCTAGTACTACTGAAAAATCAGGATATTGAGCCAATATTTAGGACGATTATTTGCATCATATCTGACTTAGGGGACTCAACAGGGGTTGGGTCCGTCTAGGACAGGTGACTCTGATATCAAAGACCGAGCATGATTATATGTTGCATTTATTTGTCCTGCGCTATTATGTTGACCGACTAAATACCTGAAAACAAAAAGAGAGTAAAATAGCAATTTAGTGACGAAACACTATCAAAATTCTAAAAAAGAAAAAGTTTGAAAATAGTCGGAATAATTTCTGTCGAAATAGTTGGTCTTAAAACAATTTGACCGAACTCCGTTGGTTTGATTCTCACCACTAGGCGAGATACGTAGGCAACCCGTGACGGGTCCAACCACCCCTTTTCAAAAATAACAAAAAAATGTCGAATTTTTATTTTTATCAATAAAATCAAAGTTATGCCATTTTTGAAAATAGCCGAATGTTCCGAAAGGACGCCGGAAGGCTGTTTGTGCAAAAAAGGCCGCTTTGAAGTCATTTTTCTTTAAATAATAATAGCCTTAAATTTTTCGAATGAAATATGGAAAGGTAGATTCTTTTAAAATAATGAAAATTTTCCTTGAAATTATTTTTGTTTTCTTTTTGAGTTAAATAAATCGCCTTTAATAAATGTGCTGGATGAGCACAATACAAAATGAACCCTTTGCACTAATGAATAATATCCCTTTGGAGTTACGATTGTGGTGGAATGATTTAAGCCAAGATGGACAGGATTGGGTAAACAAATATTTGAAAGATCTTACTTGGCTGCTTGACATAATACCTCGCGGTGATATTATCCGAGCTTTACTTGCCTGCTGGGACCCCGCACACAACATGCTCCACTTCTGGGACTTTGAGCTTACTCCGACATTGGAGGAAATTTCTAACTACATCGGAAAGGGTAAGGTTCCCTTAAAAGATAAGTATCCCGTTGCTCCAAGGGCTATCACTGTGCATAGATTCCTCGACTCCTTAAATATCACAAAATATGTTCACAATGAAGATTTGGTCCACGGGTTCTGCACCATGAACTTTATATACCGCATATATGGCCGCGTTGGAGGATTCAATGTTCCAACGAACAAACTCTACAGCAAAGCGAACATGGCTAAGTGGGAGCAACACAGTCGTTTCGCCTTTATGGTAGACTTTCTGGGGTTAATTATATTTTCGAGGAAAGACGGGAACATCGACATTAGAGTTGCCGAAATTGCTAGTACTCTCCTTACATAGGACAATAGTACGTTGGCACCAATGATAGTGGACGATATCTCCCGTGCTCTCACGGACTGCAAAGCGGGAGAAGATTTCTTCGAGGGGTGTAATCTACTTCTTCAAATGTGGATGATAGAGCATTTATGCCGCCACCCTTAGTTTTCAACCTATGGATTGTCTAAAAAGACATGTATCGAAGAATTCAACGTGAGGACAAAAGAGGCCAAGTTGCCAGAAGGGTCGAAGGGTTGGATCACATATTTCCGATCACTGACTGCTAGCCAGATAGAATGGGCATATGGATGGTTGCCCCTCAATGAAGTCATATATATGCCAGCAGAAGGGTCGTATTTCCTTTTAATGGGTCTCAAAAGTGTCCAACCTTATGCGCCATACCGAGTATTAAGGAAACTCAGAAGATATCAGATTGTGCCGAAAGATAGGGACCTCAGCCTTCAAGCAATAGAGATCAGTCCCGATGGGCAATTCCCGGAAGCAAAAATCCGGCAAATATGGAATGAGTGCCAACGTCTGAGAATGGACACCTGTGTGAGAGATCGGGCTAGAGGTGAACTATCACCAGGATATTCCGCATGGTACCGTAGAGATGTTGAGAATGAGAGACCGACAAAGAGGCCTCATATTCAAGAATTTGCCGAGCAATCGAAGGAACAAAGGGATCGGCTGGCAAAGGAAAATAAATATCGAGCCAGAATCAGCATGTTGGAAAAACAATTTCAGGACCTCAAATTCGAAAGCAGCTTACAATAAGCAGCTGATGAGGGTGAAAAGAAATAGCTGAGGAAAGAAAAAGAAACATTGCAGGCTCAGATTGCGAAAATGAGAGCAACAACCGAAACCCCAGTTCGACTTGCCCAGGATGAAAAGCTAATTGAAAATCTACGGCGTAAAGTGAACGATTATAGCTTTGATCTTGATAAAGCCGAGAAGGAGTTAGTTGGGGTACGAAAACAATTAGCCAAGAATGCCGAAGAAAGGGCTCGGATGATTCAATAGTTAAAAGATGAACATAATATTGAAGTAGCCCGATTAAGAAAGAAGATTGTTACAGTCGAGGTCAAAAGTAGCAAACAAACCAAAGAATTTGATATAGAGAGAGAGCGTTGGTACATGGCCATGGCATGGTTAGAATTGGAGCTACAACAACTTCAAAAGAAGAGCCATCAAACCTTGGATGCTCATGCCAAACAGATTGGGAGATTGCTTCAAGAGAAAGGGGTCATCAAGGAAAGAATTGTTAACATTGCCCGCTACATTACGCAGAAATGCCAACTATGCGAGGATATGACCCAGTCTACGTTTACCGCAGCAGCAATGATCTTTGTGAAACAAGTGATGACCGACCCAGACAAACTCCAAAAGGGATTAGCATATAGGCGCGCGGTAAGACCGAACGATGTCTCGCGGGCACTAGAGGCTTTAATGTATTCATAGTGCATGCATTTTTGTATTTGTATTTTTCTGCATCTAGAAGGTTGTAGTACAACATTATCTTTTGTAACCAATGTTTGAATATCAATGAAAATCCAAAATTGTCATTATTTTTCCTTACATGCAAATTTCTTGTGCAATAGGCAAACATATAAGATCAAAAAAAAAAAGAAAAAGAAAAGAAAAAAGGAGAGAAAGAAACAATGAAAATAATGATGAGTGGAAACAAAAGAAAAGAAAAGCCTAAAAAAGAGAATTGACGGGTCAAAAAAAGAACAATAATGCCGGGAAGACATATAATTTCCAGGCAAAAGTTATGTTTTAGAAAAACGTGTGATGTTTATCTATTATGATCTAACTATTAACAAGTTTTTGTCGTTGATGAGTATCAGATAAAACAGTTAGCTACTGGCATTCTGGCAAATCGCAACTACAACACTCATTCTAAAAGCATGACAAAAACAGTGACCCAAGAAATTGAACCGACAATCATGGATCCCGTGCAGGAGGAGGAAGTAATAGATGTGAACAACATGAAGGAAGAAGTGTATAAGTTGAAACAACAGATGTCAGAAATGTATCAGGCTTGGTCAAGGGGGAAACCCTTACCTACTTACCTAGCTAACCCCACATAAATTCCTCCCTCAAACCCGAACCAAGATCCACCCACCATGAATTCATATTCTACATATCCTACTTACCCACACTATTACGCCACTACATCACAAGTATCACCCTTACTACCTAAACAAGCTCCACCACCACCACCCCACACCGCTCCCATGTATATGGAACCACCACCAGCCACTTTACCTAAATCCTCTTGTGAGCCCATATTTCATATCTAGGATAATCATTACTACCCTACAGAACCCACCTTTAGACAACATGATTCTTACACCCCACTTGTTGATATGACGGAGGAAGAGAAACCTACTAGAAACCCTGAACAAGAGGAGATGGCTAGGAAAATGAAGAACCTTGAGTAGTTGTTTCGCAATATGCAGGGTCTGGGAGGCCAAGTTAGTATGGAATATAAGGACTTGTGGTTGTTCCCTGAGGTACAGCTACCCGCTGGGTTTAAATTGCCAAAATTTGACATGTATGATGGCCATGGTGATCCAGTGGTCCATCTGAGAGGATATTGCAGCAAAATGCGTGGAGCTGGGGGAAAGGATGAACTATTTATGGTCTACTTCAGTTAAAGCCTCAGTGGCTCAGCATTGGAATGGTACACCCGTCAAGATCATACTCAATGGTTCATTTGGGACGATTTGGCTCAATCATTTGCGAACCATTTTCAGTATAATCTGGAAACCGTCCCTGATAGATTGTCATTGACCAAAATGGAAAAGAAGACCGGAGAGAGATTTCGTGAGTATGGTTTCAGGTGGAGGGAACATGCAGCCTGTGTGGATCCACCAATGAAAGAAGGAGAAATTATAGATTGTTTCTTACAAGCTTTGGAGCCAACATACTACGGGCATCCGGTGCCTGCAATTGGAAAGACCTTTAATGAGGTAGTGAATATGGGGAGTTTTGTGGAAGAAGGTTTGAAAACGAATAAGATTATTAGTTACTCAGCCATCAAGGCTAAAAATCAAGGAATTCAGACGGGGACGGGAGGATCAATTGGGAAGAAGAAGAAGAAGAAGAAGAAAGAAGAAGTGGCGGTTATCATCACCAACCTAGCCCATACTAACCATATCCACCAGCACCGTATAATCCACCTCCACATTATTATCCTCCAAATGGTCCTCAATTTTCTATCCAACATGCCAAGTCTTACCCACCGCCTCCACTTTCATGGCGGGCCCCAGCTCGTCAGAATGTCTACCATGCCCAAAAAGCCTACCCACCATCAAAACCAACAGAAATCCTAACCGAACCAGTTTTCGTCCTGACCCTGAAATGAAAAGTGATAGGTCTCAGAGAAAGAAAACATTCACTCCTCTGGGAGAATCATATACTAGCCTCTTCCACCGACTGAGACAATTGGGAATGCTGAGTCTCATTGAGCCTAAAATTCCCAATCCTCAACCGAGAAACTTAGATCAATCCATCCATTGTGAATACTGTTCTAGGGCACCGGGACATGATACGGAGAAATGTTGGCACATAAAGTCTGCGATACAAGAACTCATTGACTCCAGAAGAATTGAGGTGCAAGCACCCGAGACTCCCAACATAATGCAAAATCCTTTGCCGGTGCATCATGAAACACATATGATAGAGCTAGTACAGGGAGAAAGCTGCAAAAAACCCTCTCAGACTGTGCTGACAATCAAAGCAAACAGCAAGGCGGAGGAGAAAGTGTCAATCGAGCCACCAGCAAAACTGCCATCAGTGATGATTGAGCCCGAGCCGGTAAAAGTGATAGTACCAGGGGTAAAGCCCATACTGACTGTGAAAGAGGCTTATATAGAACTAGTTGTTATCAAGCCAGTTGTTCAGATGCCGATTGTGAATACCAAAGCTGTACCTTGGAGTTATGACAAGGTAACTCTTATGTCCAAAGGGAAAGAAGTCAAGGGGGAAATCTGCGAAACTCATGGTTTGATCCGGTCTTGGCGATGTTTTGCCCCTGATGATTTGAGAAAGGTGAAAGTGGTGAAAGAAAATCCAGCTTATATGAAGAAAGCGATCACCGAGGAAGAAGCTGAGGAATTCCTAAATAAAATGAAAGCTCAAGATTACTCCATAGTGGAGCAATTGAGGAAGACACCCGCTCAAATATCTTTGCTATCTCTGCTGATTCATTCCGATGAATACCGAAGGGCGTTATTGAAGATCCTAAATGAAGCTCACATACCAGAAAAGATCTCTGTGTGTCATTTGTAGAAGATAACAAACAAAATTTTTGAGACAAATAGGATAACATTCTCAGACGATGAGCTACCACTAGAGGGGGCAGAACATAATAAGGCGTTATACCTCACGGTGAAGTGTGAGGAATCAGTGGTGACTCGTGTCTTGGACGATATCGGGTCGAGTGCTAATATTTGTCCTTTGTCTACTCTGGGAAAACTGAAAGTTGACCATGAAAGGATTCACAGAAACAGTGTATGTGTGAGGGGGTTCGATGGAGGTGGAAAGAACACCGTGAGAGATATCATACTAGAACTCTCCATCGGACCGGTGGATTTCACCATGGATTTCAAGTGTTGGACGTTGCTGTATCCTATAACCTCCTCTTAGGACGTCCATGGATCCACGCTTCAAAAGCGGTGCCATCTTCACTACATCAAATAGTCAAGTTTGAGTAGGATGAGCAAGAGATAGTAGTGCACGGGGAAGATAATGTTTGTAATGTTATCACGCCATTCGAAGAAGTTGAAGGAGACAAAGGTCCTTGGGTGTACCAAGTGATGGACACCGTGAATGTGAACAAAATATCTAAAGGAGAAAATATCCCAGTACCCAAAGTGACCCCTGCAGCGGTCATGGTTTCCAAAGAAATGATAAAGAATGGGTTTTCTCCGGGAAAAGGTCTAGGAGTTGCCTTGCAGGGTATAACACAACCAGTTCATCTTTCGGGTAGCACTAACACTTTTGGACTGGGTTTCAAGCCAACTATCACTGATATACAGAGAGCCAAAAGATTTAAAAATAATGGGTGGACCCTCCCCAAACCTATCCCAAAACTGTCCTACTCCTTTGTCAAGCCTGGTACACAAAGACGTCCGACAATTGTCATGCCGGGCCATTTAGAGATAAGGCCGGATGATGAGCTATTAGCAAGGTTTGAGAGGTTATTTGAAGGCATGAATATAATAGAATCATCCGAGGGAACAAGCAAGATGAATTTTCAATTTGTTGGACCCTACATCAGGCTAAATAACTGGGAAGCTACTCCTCTTCCAATCAGGAGGGAGTTGTGGTAGTTAGCTTTTAATATTCCATTCCCAAAACTGTCTTGTTTCGTCTAGTCAAATGTATCCAAACCTTGTTACCTTTCAAAGTTTAATGAAATGTAATTTCTTTCTTCCTCTTTAGCCTTATTTTTCTTCTCTTTTCTTATACAGTCCAGTATTTTCTGATTTCAATGATGTGTCATGCATGAAGGATCCCCGGTCCAGTCTTGATAATCGGATAGATATACAAGAAATTGAAAATAAATATGAAGTGGAATATGAGGATAAGGAAGTGTTGGAGGAAATTAGTAAGAATTTGAGCCATTATGAAAAGAAACCCAAACCAAACTTAAATGAGACGGAGTCTATTAATTAGGGAAATGAGGAGAATATTCAGGAAACAAAAATTCACTTAGAGAAGATTTGATCAGGTTGTTACATGAGTACAAGGACATATTTGCTTGGTCTTATGATGACATGCCCGATCTCAATACTGACTTGGTGGTACATAAGTTGCCCATTTATCCAGAATACTGGCTGGTTAAGTAAAAGTTAAGAAAGTTCAAAATGGATATCAGTGTGAAAATAAAGTAAGAGGTCAAAGTAGTTTGAGGCAAAGGTCATACGGGTCACCAAGTATCCCACCTGGTTAGCCAATGTTGTGCCTGTTCCAAAGAAAGATGGAAAAACCAGAGTGTGTGTTGATTATCGAGACCTCAATAAAGCCTGTCCGAAGGATGATTTTCCATTGCCAAATATCCACATATTGATTGACAATTGTGCCAAACATGAGATTGGTTCTTTTGTGGATTGTTATACGGGTTATCATCAGATCCTGATGGACGAAGAATATGCAGAAAAGACAGCCTTTATCACACCTTGGGGGACATATTGCTACAGAGTAATGCCGTTTGGGTTGAAGAATACCGAAGCTACATATATGAGGGCAATGACCACTATGTTTTATGACATGATACATCGAGAGATTGAGGTGTATGTGGTTGATGTTATCATCAAGTCCAAAAAGCAGTGTGATCATGTCAAAGACTTGAGAATGTTTTTTCAGAGGCTTCGAAGATATAATCTCAAGCTCAATCCAGCAAAATCTGCTTTTGGAGTACCATCAGGAAAGTTATTGGGGTTCGTAGTAAGCCAGCGTGGTATTGAATTAGACTCGTCAAAGATAAAAGCAATTCAGAACTTGCCTCCGCCAAAGAACAAGAAAGAGGTGATGAGTTTGTTGGGCAGGTTGAATTATATTAGCAGATTTATTGCTCAGTTGACATCGACCTATGAGCCCATTTTCAAATTATTAAAGAAATTTGCTGCGGGGAATTGGACAGAGAAATGTCAAGATGCATTTAACAAAATCAAGGAATATCTGGCCAATCCTCTTGTGTTGGTTCCTCCAGAACCTGGAATGCTCTTGATCCTTTATCTAACTGTATTGGATAATTCTTTTGGATGTGTATTGGGGTAGCATGATGAAACAGGGAAGAAAGAGCAAGCGATATACTATCTTAGTAAGAAATTTACATCTTACGAGGTAAAATACACTCAGCTGGAAAGAACAGGTTGTGCTTTAACATGGGTTGCACAAAAGTTGAAACATTACTTGTCGTCTTATACCACGTATCTTATATCTCAGTTGGATCCACCAATGTACATCTTCCAGAAGCCAATGCGCACAGGAAGGCTCGCTAAATGGCAAATTCTACTTACAGAGTTTGATATTGTTTATGTAACCCGTACTACAATGAAGGGACAAGCAGTCGCTGACCATTTGGCAGAAAATCCAGCTGATGATGAGTATGAACCATTAAAGACATATTTTCCTGATGAGGAGACAATGAATATTAAGGAATTGGAACAAGACGACAAGCCAAGCTAGAAGCTATACTTTGATGGGGCCGTCAATAGCAAAGGGGTCGGAATTGGAGCGGTGCTCATTTAAGAAATGGGTCAGCATTATCCTGTTACCGCCCAGCTCTGATTTATTTGTACTAATAACATAGCCGAGTATGAAGCACGTATATTGGGATTAAGAATGGCAATAAACATGGGTGTTCAAGAGATTTTGGTCATGGCTGACTCAGATCTCTTGATACATCAAATTCAAGGTGAATGGGAGACAAGGGATTTGAAACTTATACCATATCGACAGTGTCTACATGAACTATCTCAGAGGTTTCAATCCATAGAGTTCAAGCATATCCCAAGAATGCACAACGAAGTTGCAGATTCCCTGGCCACATTATCGTCCATGTTGCACCATCCGGACAAAGCCTATATAGATCCACTGCAGATACAAGTTCGTGATCAAAATGCTTATTGTTTCACACTAGAAGAGGAACTTGACGGTGAGCCATGGTTCCATGATATTAAAGAATATTTGAGGATAGGGGTGTACCCAACGCAAGCCACTGGAGATCAGAAAAGGGCTATAAGGCGACTAGCGAGTGGATTTTTCTTCACCGGAGGAGTTGTATACAAGAGAGCCCCGGATTTGGGTTTACTGAGATGTATAGATGCACAGCAGGCGACTACAATCATGGATGAAATACATGCAGGAGCTTGTGGACCTCATATGAGTGGATATATTTTGGCCAAGAAAATACTAAGGGCTGGATACTATTGGCTCACCATGGAGCGAGATTGCATTAGGTATGTGCGAAAATGTCATCAATGCCAGATACACGGAGATTTGATTCATTCCCCACCCTATGAGTTGCATACAATGTCAATACCATGGCCATTCATCGCCTGGGGCATGGATGTCATCGGTCCAATACAACCCGCAACATCTAATGGGCACAGGTTTATCCTGGTAGCTATTGATTATTTCACTAAATGAGTGGATGCGAAAACATTGAAAGCATTAAAAAAGAAGGCGGTAGTGGATTTTGTACATACAAATGTCATTTGTCGCTTTGGAATTCCCAAAGTGATTATCACGGACAATGGAGCAAATCTTAACAGTCACCTCATGGCAGAGGCATGTCAAAAGTTCAAAAATCTTGCACCGTAACTCTACTCCTTATCGACCTAAAGCAAATGAAGCAGTTGAGGCTGCAACTAAGAATATTAAGAAGATTCTCAGGAAAACGGTGGAAGAGTCAAGATAGTGGCATGAAAAATTACCATTTGCTTACTGGGTTATCATACTACTGTGCGTACTTCAATTGGTGCAACCCCTTACTTATTGGTGTACGAAACAGAGGCAATAATACCTGTAGAGATTGAAATACCTTCCCTCCGGATTATAGCTGAGGCTGAAATCGATGATGATGAATAGGTAAAAGCCTGGTTAGAGCAATTGATCTTGATCGATGAAAAAATGATAGCAGTAGTATGCCACGGACAGTTGTACCAACGAAGGATGGCCAGAGCAAATAACAAGAAAGTACATCTACGGAAATTCGAAGTTGGACAGTTGGTGCTAAGACGTATTTTACCACACTAGGCCGAAACAAAAGGAAAGTTTGCACCTAATTGGCAAGGGCCATTCATGGTGTCTCGGGTATTATCCAACGGAGCTTTATATCTAACAGATGTGGATGGGAAATGTGTAGAGACTGCTATCAACTCCGATGCAGTCAAGAGATACTATGTATGATTCCTTTTTCATATGTGCAATTGTATTTGTCATAATGTTGAAATTGAAATGATAAAGGCATTTTATTTCTCTATCCAAAAACTTTACCCATTGCTACCCCTTTCGAGCCTTATTGCATTACTCTTTCATACCCCTCTCTCGGAATCAATTATGAACAATGAAATGAAAAGAAAAGAAAAGAGAAGATTGAAAAAGAGAAAATGAAAAAAAGAGAATGAAAAGAAAAGAAAATGAGAATGAAAAAAAATGAAAATGAAGAAAAATGAAAAAATGATGAAAAAAAAGAAAAGAAAAAGATATATATATATATATATATATATATATATATATAATCGGGAAAAAGTCAAATGACGAAGAAACCTTAGGGTACGAACTACATTTTATTTGATCTCGAAAGGGTGCGTAGGCAGCTTCAATGAGGTTCAGTCATGACATAAATAAAATCTGAGATTCCCCAAATATTGAAACTGGGGCAGAAGTTATGTTTTATGATTCCGAGAGTTGTAATTATTTTGAACCCACGTTTAAATTTTGAGCCTTTATACCTTTCTTTCTAAACCCATCCAAAAGCCACATTATGGTCTAAAGAAAGACCTTCTGATTGATTTCAAGAAAATGACAATACAACAGGAAGAAAGAGAAACACATCAGGGACAATACCTAGGAGTTTGAAGACAGAAAAATAAAGAAAAATAAAATGAGAGAGGCTTATCGGTAAAAACCCTCACGGGCACCATAAGGCGAATGTAAGTTGAGAGATAAATAAATGAGAGACTCTTATCGGTGATAACCCTCACGGGCACCATAACGTGAATGTAAGTTGAGAGATAAATAAATGAGAGAGTCTTATCGGTGAAAACCCTCACGGGCACCATAAGGCAAATGTGAGGCGAGAGAAAATAAATGAGAGAGTCTTATTGGTGAAAACCCTCACGGGCACCATAAGGAGAAAGTAAGGAATGACTTGATGAATGAAAATGGCAAGACAAACAAGGTTTGAGTTGATGAAAGGAGAAATTAAGTCAGCAACAATTTTATTGGACAGACTGGGCCAGATATTCAAATGCATGGAATGGTAAAAGGAATCAGCCTTCATACCCAGATAAGTTCTGTCTTTACTTCAAAATAACCTCACCACTGAAATTCAGGTCATTGCATTTCATTCTATTTGTTCAAAACCAGTTGCTAGTTGAAAGCTAGCTACCAGCTTCTCATGTTGAATGGCATAATAATACTGGGTCCTTCAAAGGAAAAGAGAAGATAAAAACACATGGCGAAAGGGAATAAAAGAGAAAAGAAACAAAAAGAGAAAATAAAAAATGGATCACAAAGAATTGGGAAGACGATCAGGAATAAGTCGCAAAGCAGTATGAAGCAAGATGAGGCAGACGGTGGAAGCAAGGCCAGCAAAAATGCCAGTTGCTAACCATCATTTTATAACTAATAAATTGTTCACTGATTAAGACAGGGACAAAAGATTCAAATTCTTACTAATCACTTTAAAGTGAATGTGACCAATGTGAGAGAAAACAATAAAAAAGAAGCAGCAATAAAGGAGAGAATCCATGATGGAATACTCAATAATCAGGAACCTACCCGAACAACGAGGGAGGTATTATCTTTTGTTTTCAAAATTTACACCCAGTTATCAAACTAAGGAATATTTTTCTGCATTTTTATTTCTGCATCAGGCGCTCACCTGGATAACAAGGGAATATTTTTTAGCATTTTCATTTTTGCATCAGGCGTCCATCTGGATAACAAGGGAATATTTTTCAGTATTTTAAATTTCTGCATCAGGCGCCCAACTGGATAACAAGGAAATATTTTTTCTGCATTTTTATTTCTGCATCAGGCGCCTACCTGGATAACAAGGGAATATTTTTCAGCATTTTGATTTCTGCATCAGGCGCCTACCTGGATAAAAAGGGAATATTTTTCAACATTTTCAATTTCTGCATCAGGCGCCCACCTGGTTAACAAGGGAATATTTTTCAGCATTTTAATTTCTGCAGCAGGCACCCACCTGTATAACAAGGGAATACTTTTCAGCATTTTAATTTCTGTTCAGGCGCCCACCGGTATAACAGGGGAATACTTTTCTACATTTTAATTTCTGTTCAGGCGCCCACCTGTATAACAAGGGAATACTTTTCAGCATTAGGCGCCCACCTGTATAACAAGGGAATACTTTGCTGCATTATCAATTTCTATTCAGGCTCCCACCCGTATAGCAAGGGAATACTTTTTTGCATTTTCATTTCTGTTCCGGCGCCCACCTTTATAATGAGGGAATACTTTTCAGCATTTTCATTTCTATTCAGACGCCCACCTGTATAACAAGGGAATACTTTTCTGCATTTTCATTTCTGCATCAGGCGCCCACCTGTATAACAAGGGAATACTTTCTGCATCTTAAAAGTTTTTATTTTTCTAACAAAGTAACATCAGGATACATTGAAAGCCCCATACTAGAGCAGAGGAAACGTTTTCTTTATTTTTGCAATAAGCAGGTACCAACCTAGAGAGGGAAGAAACACATTTTAAAGTCATACAAATGGAGGAAAGCAATATGTTGGAAGCAAGTCATACGTTGAAGACTTACCGAAAAATGGTAGATGCAAATAAAGAGCAACATGCAAGATGAAAGAGTAAAGCAATACAAGAACACAAGACATAAATAGGATTTTTTGTAATTAATAGACCATAGCTTAGGCTAGCTTCTTTATTTTATTATTATCACGGTGTAATAAGGAGTTAGTCAGCAGTAACGACGATAACAACAGCAACAACAATGAAATCACAATCCCCTGGTAGTTTCAAACTACCAGACCTTCCCGAACTACACTGACCTGATTCTTGTTTAGCCCAGGATATGTATGCAACCTCTGAAGCAGGGTGCGGTTAAATGTTTTTCAAAAATGCTTCATACGGAATATGCAAGTGGGAAAAAATATCTCATTACTACTCACTTATCTTTGCACTGAAACTCTTCGTGTTCCTGAGCAAAGAGGGGCAGCTGTGAGCACGTGATTTTTGCCTCAAGCAATTGAATTCCAAAATATATATAAAATAATACAAAAATGATTTTTGTTTGCAATGGTGTGATTTGTGTGAAATACCAGTTTTTGTCAAATTGTTTGAAATAAAATTGAAATTCAAATACAAAAAAGGAATTAATTAGAAAAATATCACAAAAATACAAAATATATCGGAAGTTCAAGGAAAAATACAAAAAATTGAAAACAAAGAAAATACACCAGTATATAAAAAAACTAATACAAGAAAAAAAAAGTCTAAAATACAAGGAAAATACAGAAATTAAATAAATAAATACAATTTTAAAAATATAAAAATAGGATGAATATAAAGAATAAAAAAAACAAAATGGTTAGGCCAAATCAACACCCATTAAAACCTGGCCCAATTCATAATTGAACCGGCCAGCTTTACAAAAGCAAAACGACGTCGTATCTACTAACAAATCAGGGCCGTAGATATAATCAATCAACGGACCAAATAAGGTGGTTGCCAAACAAACTAAACGACGACGTGTAAGGGAGATATCATGGCCGTTCATTCCATTTAATCTAACGGATACAATCAATGTTGCTTAAACCAAAACGACACAGCTTAATTGAATAAATCACAACCATCCAAAGAATTGATCTAACGGACAGGAGTAAGGTTACACTTAAATCAAACGTCGTCGTTTAAAGCGAGAAATAATTCTGGCCATTCATTTTAGCCAATCTAACGGCTAATAATTAATAACCTAAGATTAATATATATCTTCCCCTCCCCGTTCATTTCATATCACTACACACACACCTTCATAGACCTATACCCTAGCCGCCTTATTTCCCCCTCCTTCTCTCCTTCCTCATCTCACAGACCACCGGAACCCTACCGGTGGTCTACTTCTATTCATTATCTCCGACTCAGGCCACCTCCCAGCTACTCATTTCTTCATCCTCTAACACCTTACACCATTAACCTCGTCCAGATACCACACTCGTCCGCCAGATCTTGAAACTTCGGTCGCCGAAACCCTAGTCGGCTACCACCAAAGTATGAATCAGAGTCCCAAATTAACACTATCCAACCATCTTTAGACGATTTACCACCCCACCTAGGTGGTTTTTCTCAAATGAGTCCCAATCTTGTCGAATATTCGAAAAACACTCACCGGAACCCTACTCCGGCGAGTACCAAAAACTACCCCACTCCTAAAACCTTACCCCATGTCTCAAAACACCACTTCCCTACTCAAAATCAAACCCCAAGGCCCTATTTGGGAGATCTAACACTCAGAAGACCAACAGTCTTTGATATTCTGAAAAAATCAAGAAAATGAAAAGATCGAAGAGACAAGAAGAAAGAAAGAAGAAAAGAAAGAAAAAGAAAGGAAAAAGTCTGAAAAGAAAAGCTAAGTACCCTACCCTATCTTTGGTCACATGTTTTCATATGTTCACTTATTCTGAAACATGATTCTTTCATGTTTAAACTTGTTATGTTAAGTGCTTATCATGCTTATTTGTTTAGAACTTAAAGAATTCCTATGCATGTCTTAAAACCTGACTCTATCTCTGTTCTATATCTTGATTCATACTCGTGCATATTAGCCATGAACTTTATATGCACCTGAAATCATTTAAATGTTCTTGGGTTCTGATATTAGCTACTTGTGAATTATGCTCTTAGCCATTTTTATGTGATTATTCAGTCTCGATTAGGGTTTTAATTAGCTGGAATTCAACCATTATCAAATTTTCCCTCTGAGTTCTGATTAATTGAAAGTTAAGTCGTGATTAAGGTTATTTGTGCAAAATAACATGAATTTGGCCATTTGATTTGTATGATAGTTTCTTCTGAACCTTTGAGTGCTTATGTATGCTTGGGTCATATGTATAAATGTTTTGTGGCTATGATTACAAACTAAGTATGGGTTCTGGTTAATGGTTGTCTTTGTAATAAGTGGCTAAAATTGAAAAGGCATGTAGTCTGACATTGGTTAAGTTTTAAAACATTACTTAGGGGGCTATCTGTTAAATATGTTTAAGTTACCCTAATCTTCACAGACCTAAGGTAGGTCGGGTAATAATAATTAAATACAAGGGGTAAAAGGGGAAGGGTAAATGACATTATTGTGGATTAAATAGAGCCTATAGGGATAAAAATGACTTTAGTGCTTGGTATTTCTGAAATTACTTGAAGAATAAAGGGTATACTAGGTAGAGCTAAAAGGGATTTGTGTAATAAACCTTAGCAAGTGAGGGTAATTGGGTAAAACCTACCTAATAGAACCCAATAGAACTGCCCAGAACCTTCTAGCAGGGGTTCTAGGGCATTTCGATACAATTTTAATGGACTATACTGTAACTAATTGAAAATAATAAGGGGAGGGAAATATAAATAACTAATTTGAAATTCCCCCAAAAATGCCTCTATAAATAGGCTTCTATAAGCCTAAAAAGGGGTTCCACAGATTAGAGTTCCAGAAGTTCAAAAAGTTAGACATTGGTTACACATTGATTCTGAATTTCAAAATATGCTGTTCAATTCTTAAAAGGTTCACGAATTCTTAGGGATAATTCTAAGGGTTCACGACTAGCTGGAAGGTTCACAATTTTGAAAGGCTATACTTTTCTTCTACTTCGAGTCGAGTATTGTTCCTGGGATCCTTGCTGGTGGTTTTTCTGTTGTGTTCGTCTCAATTAGCTTGGATTTCTGCGATTTCTCGACTTGATTACTGGTTATCTATTGAGTTTGGGAGTTGCTGTGTTATTTCCTACTCCTGTTTGCTGTTGATACTCTATTGCTGCCATTGCTGACTTCTCTTGTCTTTCATATCCTTAGAACTCATTAGTTTGTTTTCGTTTGATCAGGTACACTACTATTTCTCAAAGATGTAATTGAAAACTTGATGGAGGAATGAATATTGGACTGCTTTTCCACTGAATCTATATCTTTTTCTTATTGTTTGTAGTTGTAGATCGTAGATCCTTTGTAATTTATTAGGATTAGTTGTAATAGATAATAGACTATGTGAATTAGATTAGAGTAAAGTAGTAGTAAATAATAATATAGTTAAACATAGTTAATAGATTATCACCTAATTCAAAAACTAATACAAAGCTAATACACTTAGATAAATAAGTATGATTCTGAAACTGGATTTATAAACGGGTACTTATCTATTTTGTTAGCTAAATCCTGAATTAGAACCATTAATCCAAAGAGTATAAATAGATCAGCTTGTAATATTACTGTTTATATCTTCTAAATATGAGTTAATTACAAATCCGTTTTTTAAACTTTGTGATTTTAATAGTTCAAGCATGTTTAGTTTAATTCAGAACACTATTTTCCTTTAACTAAAATAAGTAATATAACAATCCTGCAAGCTAGTATCATAATAATTACTTGAATATCAAAACTTGCCATATAGTATAACAACACTGATACAAATTACTGTTTCAGAATGTTTAATTAGTTGTTAAAAATTGAAATTAGTAGTGGTCAAAAAATGTAAATTGGCAACATTTGAAATGATTAATTAGCAATGCTGAATAATACTTGCTTAAATATTGTTATTGAAATGTTAGTTTGTTTTCTCTTATATAGTTTGGGCCTAATTATGTATACAGGACCAGATCTAATTAATGTGGTGCCCGGGCTTTCGAGTAGGAATAGTAGTATACATTGGTCTCCAGATGCCCAATTTTCTTTGATAATGGACCGTTAAGCAGTCTAAATTTCAGGCCCAATAAAGAATAATGGCATGGACTCCAACATTATAGTTTAAAAAATAACACAAAAATAGATGTGAATTAGGAAGACAAAATAAAAATAGAAAACATAGTATATGAATAGGATTGGACCTTAAAATAAGGGATGAGCGTGCAGTCCGTTTATATAACAGTAGCCAAGATCTCCGGGAATCGAACCCGCAGTCCACAGAACAAAACACAATCAAACAAGGAGAATATGCATAGAAAAAATGAAATACACTGCTACGATTAACAATTAAATTTAATCTCAACATGTTCCACGAATCCCAATTAAGACAAATAGGCATTAAACAATTAATCATATCTAATCATGCTTCTCTAACTAACATAGGATAAGTCTTCCAATTAAACCTATCAAATAACAAAGATAACACCGATTGAACAATTCAAGTAAAGTGGATTTTCAATAATTTGCACAAGTACACGCCCGTCACCTCGCGTACAAAGCATTTAAATCAACACATAATATATCCTAAGGGGGAGGTCTCCCATTCAAGGTTAGACAAGCCACTTACCTCAATCCCTGTACAAAACCGCTAAGAAATAATGCCCTTGCCATGAGTATCCAACTCCGAGTGGCCCAAATCTATTCAAACCAATTACATAGGGTAAATAACACCGCAAGTAACTAATTACATTGTTAAAATTAAAGGTAAGGCGTGAAAATAGGTAAAATGACCAAAATACCGCTCAAGCCATTGGCTCGGAATCAAAATATTTTTACTTTTTTCATAACCCTCGTACTCACATGAGTCTAACCATATAAAAATCTCCTAAATCGGAGGTCAAATGCCCCCTCAAATCATCAAAATTTGTTCTAAGAATCTTACCCCAAGTTTCATCCAAAATCCGAAATTAATGGAGGAATTCAAGTTTAGGCTAGTAGATAATAATCTTAAGGGAGTAAGGAATCGTTACCCAATAATTGGCTCTGAAAAACCCTTGAAACATCTCCCAAAATCGAGCTTCCTACCTTGAGTTTGAGAAAAAATAGAAGAACCCTCGTTTTGAAATATTATATTCTGTCCAGGACTTTTTCGCTTCTGCGATACAATTGTCACTTATGCGACTTCCGCTTCTGCGGTATTTTTCCATTTCTGCGGTCTTCCTTTATTTTGCCCAGGACCGCTTCTGAGGTCCATCACCGCTTCTGCGGTGATCACTTATACGGAATTTTGTCGGCTTCTGCGGAGAAATACCAAACGACCACTGACCGCTTTCGTGACTCCCCATTTGCTTCTGCGGAACTGCTTCTGTGGCCCATTTCCTAAGAAGCGAAAATACTAGACACCAGAACCCTTCAGCAGTCTCCAACTCCAAATTTCACCCTGTTGGGCATTCGATATACCCCCGAGGCCTCCGGGACCTTAACCAAAAATACAAACTCATTCTAAAACATCATACTAACTTGTTTCAATCATAAAAACCACGCCCTTAAACACAAATATCACCAAATTACCTCGGATTCAAGCCTAATTTTCCTTAGAACATCTGAAACCTACATCCAATCAAAAACTCGACCAAACGTTGTCCGAATGACATGAAAATTTGCAGACATATCCAAAATCACTTAACGAAGCTACTAAAACTGTAAAAATTCCATTCCGGCCCCCGGATCAAAATTTCACCTATCAACGGGATTCCGCCAAAACTCCAACTTTGCCAATTCTAGCTTATTTTTACACCATACCTCCAAATTACTTTTCAAACATGCTCCCTACCCCGAAATCACCTAACGGAGCTAACAGACCCATCATTTTTCCATTCCGAGGTTGTCTTCACACTATTCCAAATATGGACCATTTTTCAATTATTGAGCTCTCATATAGGGACTAAGTGTCCCAAAAATCTCCGAATTCTAGAACTGAACATCCTGACAAACCAAAATAGCATAAATGAACTTAGGAAAAGTAGTTAATGGGGGATAGAGGCGTAAATTCCAAAACAACCGGCCGGTCGTTACACTAAAGCACCGTCAATTTTTGTTTGAAGCCTTTGTGAGCACGTGATATTTCCCTAAGCAAGGTATTCCTAAAATCAAAACAAAATGAATTTTCTTTAGTTTTACAATTTTGTTAATATTTGTTGCATTTTTTGTGTTAGTTAGTTGCATAATAACTCATAAAAATAATATAAAATTTGCATTTACATTAGAAATTTAATTTCATATTTTTAGTATTAAGTGGGAACAATTTAAAGAAAATCACAAAAAAAAATATAGTTCACTTTTAGCACTTTAATTAGAAATTGTTACAAAATAGTTATTAATTGATTTTAGGCTTTAATTAGTTGGATTAGTTTATTTTTTCAATTTTATAAATTTGAAGAAAAATAATAATAAGATAAATTTAGAAAATAGAAAAAATAAAATACCAAGCAAATACCCACGCCAAGGCCCAAATAATGCCCTACCCAGTCCCCCCCCCCCCCCGCCTCATGTAACCAAACGACCCCGTTTTGGAAAAGCTAAATTTGAGCCATTGAAACCTGGTGATCCAACGGTTGTGTGGATTAATCTCATTAAAATGAAATGACACCGTTTGGGAAATTAAATTTGTGCCGTTCATCCCTATCATCTAACGGCCAGGGCTTGATACCTTTAATAATTAAAACGACATTGTTCGGATGCCCATTCAATCTCAACCATTAAAAATAGTTCATCCAACGACTGAAGTTTATTATTACCCCTTTAATAAACCAATATCAAAATAAACCCCTAAAAACATATAATTCCTCTTCATCTTCTTTCTCCCTAAGCCGCCTACATCTCCCGTCAACCTTGCCGGAACCCTACCGGCGGGAAATACTACCCACGCCAACCGGCCCCAAAAATACACCACAAGACCACCAAGAGCCCCCGATTCCACTCCTCTAATCCTTTTCCTTCAAATAACTCTCAAGATCCTTGAATATTCAAAACCGTTTCGCCAGAACCCTAACTCTAGAGAACACGACCTCACCCAATTCAACCCAAAGTAATACCAGACCACTGTTTCGCTTCCCTCAACATGATTCTGAAGATCTTGAACCTCAAATCCAATTAGAATGCCTAAAAAAAGTCTAAAGTTCTCCAGTGAGTCAGAGTTTCGAAAAAACCAAAGGACATTAGAGTCTAAAGTTGGAGTCACGAGACACAAGCCGGTTATTTAGTGTCTCATTGATCGGTACGGAGACATCTGTATTTATCTACGAGGGGCTATGTAACTGTTTAGTAAACTCTTCATTTCTTTTGAATTCCTTATCATGCAATATTTAGACACCCGCGCCCCCTGCTGCCGCTGTCAGAGGTCGAGGCCGGGGTCGAGGCCGAGGATGCACCCGAGGTGCAGCCACAACACCGTGTGCGCTGTCTCTGATGCACCGCCGGTGGATTTGGTTGGAGCATAGGCACCTGGTACACCTACTACGACTCTAGCACTCCATGAGACTCTTGCTCAGTTTATGAGCATGTACACTACTCTGGCTCAGGCGAAGTTGCTTCCTCTCGCTGCAGCCACATCTAAGTCGGGGGAGGGTCCCAAACTCCTGCAGCCCGCACTCCTGAGTAGCAAGTGCCCATGGAGCAGGTTCCAGAGGTTATTCTTATACTGCCTGTCATACCAGTACAGCCCGGAGGTGGGTCAGCTGCCTCCGAGGACGAGCAACGTAGGTTGGAGAGGTTCAAGAAGTATGATCCCCTAGTGTTCAGTGGCTTAGCTTCAAATGATTCCTTGGGATTTCTGGAGGAGTGTCATCGCATCCTCCGTACTATGGTTATAGTAGAGTCCAGTGGGGTTTCTTTTACTACTTTCCAGCTTCGAGGGGCTGCTTATGATTGGTGGCGCACATATGAGTTGGATAGTCCAGTCGAGTCAGTCTTGTGACTTGGACATAGTTCTCTGATATGTTTTTGAGGTAATTTTGTTCCCTAGAGCCTCAGGGACGCTATGTGTGCGAAGTTTGAGTGGTTGCGCCATGGCTCTATGACAGTATCTTAATATGCTATCAGTTACACCTGGTTAGCCAGACATGCACCAACTTTGGTCGCCACGGTCCGGGAGAGAGTGCAGAGGTTTATTGAGGGTCTTATTGCGCTTATCTGGTCCAGCATGGCCAGGGAGCTAGAGATGGATGTTCCTTATCACCAGGCGGTGAGTATTGCCAGACGGATTGAGGGTATGCTCGCTAGGGAGCGAGGAGAGAGGGAGGCCAAGAGGTTTCGTGAGTTAGGTCATTTATCCGGTGCCCGTACTGTTGCCGCCGGTCGATATGGTAGGGGTTATGTTGGTCATCCAATTCATTCAACATTGCCAGCAGCCGGTGGTACTCCAGTCCCCCAACACCTCAGGAGCCTTACTATGCTCCCCTAATTTCCAGTGCGCCTCCTGCGCGAGGTACCTCCAGGGGTCAGTCCAGCGGGAGTAGGGCCAGTTAGTCACAGCCGCCACACCCTACCAGAGCTTTTTATGAGTACGGGGATACTCGCCATCTGGTTAGGGAGTGCCCCAAGAGCGGTAGGGGTGCGCCTTCACAGACTTCACAACCTCAGCATGCTCTACAGGGTCAACAGGCTATCGTTCTAGCTCCAGCTACCACCCCACCTGCCCAGCCATCTAGGGGCAGCGATCAGGGTAATACAGGCCGCCCTCGAGGGAGGGGCCAGGCAAGATCTAATACTATTCCTGGTCGTGCAGCTGTTGTCGCCTCTGATTCTGTTATCACAATTATTATCTTGGTTAGTCATAGAGAGGCATCGGTTCTATTCAATCCTGGTTCTACTTTTTCATATGTGTCCTCTTATTTTGCTTCACATCTGGGTGTGCCTCAGGATTCTTTGAGTGCCCTCTTTTATATTTCTACTTCGATGGGAGATTCTTTGGTTGTGGACCGTGTGTATCAGTCGTGTTTGGTCACTATTTTTGGTTTTGAGTACAGGGCTGATCTTTTATTGCTCGGTATGGTTGACTTCGATATTATTCTGGGCATGGACTGGTTATCTCCTCATCAGGTTATTCTTGGTAGTCACGCCAAGACCGTGATGTTGGCTATGCTTGGCATTCTACGTATTGAGTGGAGTGGTACTCTAGATCACACCCCCAGCCGTTTTATTTCTTTTCTTAAAGCTCAACGTATGGTTGAGAAGGACTTGCTGCCTATCTAGCTTATGTGAGTGATGTCAGTGTTGACACCCTTTCTATCGATTTAGTTCCAGTGGTTCGAGAATTCTCCGATGTGTTTCCAGCTGATCTTCCGGGCATGCCGCCCAATAGAGATATCAATTTTGGTATTGATTTGTTACCGGGCACTCAGCCCATTTCTATTCCCCTGTATCGCATGGCTCCTCCTAAGTTGAAAGAGTTGAAGGATCAATTATAGGAGTTGTTGGGTAAGGGTTTCATTTGACCCAGTGTTTCGCCTTGGGGTGCTCATGTGTTGTTTTGGAAGAAGAAGGACGGTTCTACACGTATCTGTATTGACTATCACCAGTTGAACAAAGTTACCGTGAAGAGCCGGTATCCTTTACCACGTATTAATGACTTATTTGATCAGCTACAAGGCGCATCTGTGTTCTCAAAGATTGATTTGAGCTATGGTTATCATGAGCTGAAGATTCCAGAGCCAGATATTCCGAAGACTGCCTTCATGACTCGGTATGGTCATTACAAGTTCCTCGTTATGTCTTACGGGCTGACTAATGCTCCAGCAGCTTTCATGCATCTGATGCACTGTGTATTCAGGCCATATATTGACTCGTTCGTGATTGTTTTCATTGATGATATTTTAGTATATTCCTGGAGTCGGCAAGAGCATGAGCAGCACCTGAGGATAGTGCTTCAGACTCTAAGCGAGAAGCAATTATATGCAAAGTTCTCTAAATGTGAGATTTGGTTGAGTTCGGTGGCATTTCTTGGCCACGTGGTGTCGAGCGAGGGTATTCGAGTGGATCCGAGGAAAATGAACGGCGTACAGGGTTGGCCCAGGCCCTCCTCATCTACTGAGATTCGTAGTTTCCTTAGTTTGGTGGGTTATCACCGTCGCTTTGTGGAGGGGTTCTCTTCGATCGCAGCGCCTATGACCAGATTGACCCAAAAGGGTGCCCCTTTCCGTTGGACAAAGGAGTGTGAGGCGAGCTTCCAAAAGCTCAAGGCAGCTTTGACTTCGGCCCCTATCTTGATGTTTCCTACTGGTTTGGGGTCCTATTCAGTTTATTATAATGCCTCACGGGTTGGACTTGGGGTGGTATTGATGTAGGATGGTAGGGTGATTTCCTATGCATCCCGACAGTTGAAGGTGCATGAAAAGATCTACCCTGTGTACGATCTTGAGCTAGTTGCCATTGTTCATGCCTTGAAAATCTGGCACCATTATCTGTATGGAGTCACTTGTGAGATTTACACTGATAATCGGAGTTGCAGCACTTGCTTAAGTAGAAGGACCTAAATATGCGTCAGAGGAGATGGTTAGTGTTCTTAAAGGACTATGATATTACTATTTTTTATCACCCGGGCAAGGCCAATGTAGTTAACGATGCCTTAAGCCGCTAGGCAGAGAGTATGGGGGTTTTGGCATATCTACCAGCCTTAGAGAGGCCTATGGCGATGGATGTTAAGGCCTTGGCCAGGCTGTTTGTTAGATTGGATCTTTCAAAGCCCAGCCGAGTTCTGGCCTATGTGGTTTCTCGGTCTTCTCTATTTGATAGTATTAGTGAACGGTAGTTTGATGACTCTCATTTGCTTGTTATTCAGGATAGAGTTCGGCAAGGTGATGCTTGAGATGTTACCATCGGGGATGATGGAGTGATGAGAATGGAGGGGTGTATTTGTGTGCCCAATGTGGATGATCTTTGAGAGTTGATTCTAGCTGAGGCCCACAGCTCGCGGTATTCCATCCATACGGGTGTCGCGAAGATGTATCAGGACTTGAGACATCACTATTGGTGGAGACGGAAGAAGAAGGATATAGTTCACTATGTTTCTAGGTGCCTCAACTACCAGCAGGTGAAGTATGAGCATCAACGTCCGGGTGGGTTGCTACAGCAGATTGAGATCCCAGAATGGAACTGGGAGCGCATCACCATGGACTTTGTATATGGACTTCCACGGACTGTGAGGAAGTTTGATTCAATTTGGGTCATTGTGGATCGCCTGACCAAGTCCGGCTATTTCATACCTATGTGCACTACTTACTCATCGGAGCGGTTGGCAGAGATCTATATTAGGGAGATAGTCTGGTTGCACGGTATTCCAGTTTCCATCATTTCAGATAGAGGCACTCAATTTACTTCACGATTATGGAGAGCCGTGCAGTAGGAGTTAGGTACCCGAGTGTAGCTGAGCACAACATTTCACCCCCAGACGGATGGGCAGTCTGAGCTCACTATTAATATTTTGGAGGATATGCTTCGTGCATGCGTGATTGAGTTCGGAGGGTCATGGGATAACTTTTTGCAACTGGCGGAGTATGCTTATAACAACAGCTATCAATCCAGCATTCAGATGGCACCGTATGAGGGCTTATATGGTAGGAGATGCAGGTCCCGGGTGGGTTTGTTCGAGCAGGGCGAGGCCAGGTTATTAGGTACTGAGATGGTCCAGGATGAAATGGACAAGGTCAAGGTGATTCAGGATAAACTCCGTGCAGCCCAGTCCAGATAGAAGAGTTATGCGGACAAGAAAGTTTGCGATGTGGCATTTATGGTTGGCGAGCGGGTTCTACTTCGGGTCTCGCCCATGAAGGGCGTGAGATTTGGGAAGAAAGGGAAGCTGAGTCTGAGATTCATTTGGCCTTTTGAGATTTTGAGGCAAGTTGGGGAGGTTTCTTATGAGCTGGATTTACCTCCCAGCCTAGCCGGAGTTTAACCGACATTCCATGTTTCTATGCTCCGGAGATATCATGGTAACCCGTCGCACGTGTTGGATTTTAGTTCAGTCCAGCTGGATAAGGATCTATCTTATGTTGAGGAGCCAGTGGCCATTTTGGATAGGGAAATTAGAAAGTTAAGGTCAAAGAACATCGCTTTAGTGAAGGTCCAGTAGCGGGGTCAGCCGACCAAGGAGGCGACCTGGTAGACCAAGCAGGATATGCGCAGCCAGTACCCTTTGGTACCTCAGGTATGTTTTCTATCCTTGTTAGAGGATGAATGAATGTTTAAGTGTAGGATGATGTAATGACCCAGTCGGTCGTTTTTGGAATTTACGCCCCTATCCCCCATTTACTGCTTTCCCTAAGTTAGCTTATGCTATTTTGGTTTGCCGAGATGTTCGGTTCTAGAATTCGGAGAGTTTTGGGACACTTAGTCCCTAAATGAGAGCTTAATAATGGAAAAATGGTTCATATTCAGAATAGTGTGAAGACGACCTCAGAATGGAAATCTGATGGTTCCGCTAGCTCTGTTAGGTGATTTCGGGGTTGGGATCGTGTTCGGAATGTAATTTAGAGGTCCGGTGTAGAAATAGGCTTGAATTGCCAAAGTTGGAGTTTTGGCGAAATCTGGTTGATAGGTGAGATTTTGATCCGGGGGTTGGAATGGAATTCTGATAGTTTCAGTAGCTTCATTAGCTTATTTTGGATATGTCTGAAAATTTGCAGGTCATCCGGACATCGTTTGGTCGGGTTTTTGATTGGATGTAGGTTTCGGAAGTTCTAAGGAAAATTAGGCTTGAATCCGAGGTAATTTGGTGATTTTTGTGTTTAAGGGCATGATTTTTATGATTGGAACAAGTTAGTATGATGTTTTAGAATGAGTTTGTATTTTTGGTTAAGGTCACTGGGGCCTCGGTGGTGTTTTGGATGCCCAACGGGATGAAATTTAGAGTTGGAGACTGCTGAAGAGTTCTGGTGTCTAGTATTTTCGCTTCTGCAGAAATGGGCTGCAGAAGCGAATGGGAAGTCGCGGAAGCGGTCAGTGGTCATTTGGTGTTACTCCGCAGAAGTAGACAAAATTCCGCATAAGCGGTCATCATAGAAGCGGTGATGGAACGCAAAAGCACTCTTGGGCAAAATAAAGGAAGACTGCAGAAATGGAAAAATACTGTAGAAGCGGAAGTCGCATAAGCGACTATTGTATCGCAGAAGCGAAAAAGGCCTGTGTAGAATATAATATTTCAAAACGAGGGTTCTTCCATTTTTGCTCAAACTCAAGCTAGGGAGCTCGGTTTTGGGAGATTTTTCGAGGGTTTTTTAGAGGCAATTATTGGGTAACGATTCCTTACTCCCTTATGATTATTATCTACTAGCCTAAACTCGAATTCCTCCATTAATTTCGGATTTTGGATGATACTTGGGGTAAAATTCTTAGAACAAAGTTTGATGATCTGAGGGGGCATTTGACATTCGATTTGGGAGATTTTTATATGGTTAGACTCGTGTGAGTACAAGGGTTCTAAAAATGTAAAAATATTTCAATTCCGAGCCGATAGCTGGAGGGGTATTTTTGTCATTTTCCTATTTTTGCGCCTTAGCTTTAATTTTAACAATATAATTAGTTACTTGCAATATTATTTACACTATTTAATTAGTTTGAATAGATTTGGGCGAATCACAGTCAGATACTCGTGGCATGCGCATTATTTCTTAGAGGTTCTATACCGGGATTGAGGTAAGTGGCTAGTCTAACCTTGTGTGGGGGACCTCCCCCTTAGGATATATTATGTGTTGATTTAAATTCCTTGTACGCGAGGTGACGGGCGTGTACTTGCGCCATTTTTGGTAATCCACTATACTTGAATTATTCAATCGATGTTATATCTATTATTTGACTGGTTTAATTGCAAGACTTATCATGTGTTGGTTAGAGAAGAAAGATTAGATATGATTAACTGTATAAATGCCTATTTATCTTAATTGGAATTCATGGAACATGTTAAGATTGAATTTAATTGTTAATCGTAGTAGTGTATTTCATTTTTTCTCTGCGTATTCTTCTTGTTGGATTGTGTTTTGTTCTGTGGACTGCGGGTTTGATTCCTGGAGATTCTGGCTACTGATGTACATGGATTGCGGGTTCAATTCTTGAAGATCCTGTGATACTGATATAAAAGGACCGCGGGTTCAATTCCCTGAGATCCTGTGATACTGATATAAAAGGACTACGAGTTCAATTCCCGAAGATCCTGGTCACTGATATAAATGGGCTGCGGGTTCGATTCCCAGAGATCCTGTGCTACTGATTTAAACGGTCTACTTGTTCAATTCCTGGTGATCCTAGCTACAGATATACATGGACTACGGGTTTGATTCCCGGAGATCCTGTGCTACTGAGTTAAATGGACTGCGGGTTCAATTCCTGGAGATCCTGTGCTATTGATTTTGTACTTGTTTTGTTAATTTTCATTATTAGCTTAACTGTAGATCACTTGTAGTTCTATCTTATTTTTCTGTTATTTCAAATTTACTCCTGCTTTACAATGTTCGATATTGTTGTTATTATTATTCTCGTTAGGGCCCTGACTTTCCTCGTCACTACTCCATCGAGGTTAGGCTTGGCACTTACTGAGTACCGCTGTATTGTACTCATGCTTCTCTTCTGCACACTTTTTGTTGTGCAGATCCAAGTCCATATGATCAGGCACACTACCGGTGATCGAGGAGATATTTCAGGAGACTTGAGGTATGCATCTACCGCGTCCGCAAATTAGAATAGTCTTCTTCTGTTCTTCCCTAGTGACACTAGTTATTTCCTATTTGTTTCAGTTTTATAGATACTCTTGCTGGATAGAGCCAAAATTTTACTATCTTTAACCTATGTTAGCCCATGAGTTTCTAGGTCTTGGTGGTTATATATTTTAGAAATTGTGGTAAAGTGTATGTGTCGAGCGACACCTATTGCATTTTTTTCTATGATATTCGCTGTTATTTTAAGTTGTTCGTAAAAGTTGTAAATTCCGCAATTGTGTCAGGCTTACCTAGTCGCGAAGACTGGGCGCCGTCATGACAGGTTCACGATTGGTGAACCAGGTTCGTGACATTTAGTCATGCAAGATTTATATGAAAATCGCGGTATTTCAGCCGATGCAAATAGAAGATGCGATATTTCAGCCATGCAGATGGAGACAATGCTTAGTCTCGAAAGGCAGAAAGGTAGCCTTATGCAATGCGAGAAAATAAAGGATGGAGACAGCGCTTAGTCTTGAAAGTCAGAAAGGTAGCCTTATGCAATGCAAAAAATGCAGGATAGAGACAATGCTAAGTCTCGAAAGGCAGAAAGGTAGCCTTATGTAGATAATTCAGTGTAACGACCCGACCAGTCGTTTTTAGAATTTACACCCCGATCCCCTATTAACTTCTTCCCATAAGTTCATTTATGCTATTTTGATTTTCCGGGATGTTTGGTATTAGGATTCTGAGTGTTTTGGGACACTTAATCCCTAGATGGGAGCTTAAGAGTTGAAAAATGGCCCGTGTTTGGAATAGTGTGAAAAAGATCCCGGAATGGAAATTCGATGGTTCTGTTATCTCCGCTAGGTGATTTCGGGGTTGGGAGCATGTTCGAAATGAATTTTGGGGGTTCATAGCTTATTTAGGCTTGAAATGCCGACATTTGAATTTTTGAAGTTTCCCGTTCGATAGTGAGTTTTAGATTCGAGGGTCGGAATTGAATTTCGGAAGTTTCTATAGCTCTGTTATGTCATGTTGGACTTGTCTACAAAATTTTTCATCATTCCGAGTTTAATTGATAAGGTTTCGGCATGAGATTCGTTATTTGAATATTTGGAAGTTCATAAGCTTGATTTTTGGTTCAATTCGTCATTTCGATATTGTGTTATGTGATTTGAAGCTTCGAGCGAGTCCTTGATAGGTTATATGACTTGTGTGTGTGATTAGATAAGGTCCCGGGGGGCCCGGGTGTGTTTCGGATGGGCTACAGATCCTTTTTCCTCCTTTTTGAACAGCTGATCTGATATTTGGTATTTCCTTCTATGCGATCGCATTGCTTCTCCCGCGATCGCATAGCACAAATTTTGGGAAGCATCAATTCCTTCTATGCGATTGCATCATCACCTTTGCGATCGCATAGGGTATTTCCAGAGGGTCCCAATTACTTCTATGCGATCACATAGCCTTATTCGCGATTGCATAGTTATATTTTTCTCTCTTCTGCGATCGCAATACACATCCTGCAATCGCATAGGCTTATTTCTTGGCTTCCATTTTTCTCTATGCGGTCGTATTACCCCTCTTGCTATCGCATAGAACAAATCATTGGGCAGATAGATTTAATTCCCAAACTCGAGGGTTTCAACATTTATTCACATTTTGACTTCTAGAGCTCGGTTTTTGGCAATTTTTGAAGGGATTTTAACCTGGGCAACTTGGTTAAGTGTTTCTCACTCAAATTAGACTAATGTCCATGAATCTCCTTTTAATTTAATCCTTTAATTTCAGTTTTTGAATGAAAAATGGGTAGAACTTCATAGGCCAAATTGTTGGGTTTTGAGGGAGTGTTTGACCTCCGATTTGACATATTTTTATATGGTTAGATTCGTGAGTGTAAGAGGGTTCTGGAAATGTTAAATTCATCAGGTTCTGAGACGTTGGCCCGAGGGGCGTTTTGGTCATTTTACCTAATTTCACGCTTTAGCTTTGAATTTAATTATAGAATCAGTTGCTTGAGATATTAATTACAATGTGTGATTTAATTGAATAGATTTGGGCCATTTGGAGTCGAGTACTCATGGCAAGAACGTGGTTGCTAGTTGATTTTAGCCGGATTTGACGTAAGTATCTTGCCTAACCTAGTGTGGGGGACTTCCCCTTAGGATTTGAGTCTTCTCTGTTGGTCGTAGCCCGTGTACGCGAGGTGACGAGTGCGTGCTCAGATTTATTTGTGGTAAATTGTCCCTTTTAGGCTCTTAGACTTGTGAAGTTCACCGAGTATGAAGATAATATTGATACGTTTGAGTTCCCCGTTATTTGTTTCACCTCTACATGTCTTGCTTGATATTGTTTGCCATTCTTGATTTATTCTGCTGTTAAATGGGCTTTTACGTGTTTAACTAAAGACAAGTAACCTATATAGTCATAATACCCGCCCTAACTACTCCCCTTTAATTGGAAATTCTAATTTTTGTATCTCATATAATTAATCGGTCTTAATTGAAAGGAAAATAGATATCTTATGACTAAATGATATTTCTTAAATGGTAATTATTTTATTCATGTTAATTTTCTTACTGTTGGCTACTCCCTGATTGTATGTTTATCTGTAACCTCATGCAAATATATTATATGTCCAACTGTTGAGGTATCAGTGTAGTTGTTATGTGTTTATTATGTTTTGACTGTCGTTGAGGTTATTGTGTTTCCCTTGGTGTTCCACGACCATATAAGCTATTGTTGAATCCCTTCTTGGGACGTTATTATTTTTGTTGTTGAATTCCCTTGCTGGGATGTTATTGTTACTGTGTGGTTGTACCGTGATGCACGAGGTCTCTGCCGTGCGGTTGTTGTTGGGGATTTACACAAGGTCTTTGCCGTGTTGTTGTTGATATTGATGTCTTTGAACATGCGGCGTAATAAGGCGGGATATGTTATATGCTTATATGTGGGTTGCACATGTGGATATATAAGGTGGGAATATTGTGATGCACGTGTGGCGAAATAAGGCGGTGTTTGCAATATTGTTATTGATTGCACACATGGCGAAATAAGGTGGGCTATGTCAGGGGTTGATTATGATGGACTACGGCTTCGATTTGGAGGAGATCTTCTGTGATTGTTATGATGGACTACGGGTTTAATTTCCGGGAGATCCTCTGTGATTGTTATGATAGACTACGGGTTTGATTCCCAGGAGATCCCTTTAAACTCATTGAGTTTCGTTAGATATTTTTGCTGATTCTATCCGGGGTGAACGTACCGAGTGCTAGTCATTCCATTTCTTATACTTGCTAGTTGGCAGGACTCCTGTTAGATACACATGCACAAGCATACACGTAGTTGAATCCTCCTATTAGAGATGAATCCCTTCTGAGTTGGGCTAAGGGTAAGGATATGCCATCGTTTATCCATTGTATATATGTGAGAGAGTGACCCTAGTTGACTAGTTAGTTGTCAGCATGAATGTGTTATTGATAGGGCATACGATGCCAAGTGTTAGACTTCAGATGCTAAGTTTTTCATGAGTTGTGGCTAGTCTGATAGTTGTGATAAGGTTGTGGAAGGAGTGGAAGGACCATATGTACGCATCGTTGCAGAATAATGACTTAGCGATTTGTTTGATCTTGTTGTGTTACGATTTTAGGATTTGTACTGTGATTTATGCCGTTAGTTGTATTATCATTTATTGTTTCTTCAATTTTACTTATTCTCCGTTATCCTTGTTGTGAATTGTAACATCCTTATTTTATTCGGCAATCTTTATATATTTACATAATCATCTCGATTATATCTGTTATACTGCTTATTGACCGGTAGGTGTCATGACTGTTCCTCGTCACTACCCCATCGAGGTTAGTCTTGATACTTACTGGCCACCGCCGTGGTATGCTCATGCTATTCTTCTGCACATTTTTGTTGTGCAGATACAGCTACTCACATTCAGTTCTATCAGCCTTGGAAGGAGGTATACCGGTGAAGACTCCAAGGTATATCTACTACATTCGCAGACTGAGGAGTCCCTTTTCAGCTTTTCTATAAAAAGTATAGTTGTTTCAGTATTTCTTTTCTTGTATAGGTATTCTTGAGTCAGAGCCTCTTATGTATTCTCTTAGCTTGTGATTTGTGAGTTTCCGGGTTTTGGGAAAAGTTGTCAGTTTTGAGACTATTATGGTACGTGCCAAGAAGCACCTTAAGCACCATTTTATTTTACTACTTCGGTTTATATTTTCTCTCGCAATTATGGCTATCTTCCGAGATGTTAGGCTTACGTAGTCGTAGGGACTAGGTGCCATCACGACATGTTCATGGAGGGTGAACTAGGGTCGTGACATGCAGATGGAAATAGTTCTTAGTCTCGAAAGGTAGAAAGCTAGCCTTATGCAATGTTGATAATGCATGGATAGTGCTTAGTCTTGAAAGGCAGAAAGGTAGCCTTATGCAATGCAGATAATGCAGATTGAGACCGTTCTTAGTCTCGAAAGGTAGAAAGGTAGCCATATGAAATGCAGATAATGTAGATCGAGACAGTGCTTAGTCTTGAAAGGTAGAAAGGTAGCCTTATGTAGATGGAGACAGTGATTAGTCTCGAAAGGTAGCCTTATGCAATGTAGATTATGCAGATGGAAAGAGTGCTTAGTCTTGAAAGGCAGAAAAGTAGCCTTATGCAATGCATATAATGCAGACGGAAAAATGCTTAATCTTGAAAGGCAGAAAGGTAGCCTTATGCAATGTAGATAATGCAGATGGAGACAGTGCTTAGTGTCGAACGGTAGAAAGGTAGCCTTATGCACATGGAGACAGTGCCTAGTCTCGAAAGGCAGAAAGGTAGCCTTATGCAACACAGATAATGCAGATGGAGACGATGCTTAGTCTCGAAAGGTAGAAAGGTAGCCTTATGAAATGAGAGAATGTAAAAGGACGAGTAGTAGAGAGATTTCTTAGCAGATAGCTGATTACGATATTGTGACTGCTGGGAAGGTTACGGATAGCAATTACGAACAAGTGACGATTCTGAGAAGTTTCATTCTTGAGAAAGTATGCGTACATAAATATTTATGACAATATTGTAAGTTGAGTGCCTGCATCCAAAAAAAATTATGAGTTTTGTAAGGAGGAAGGCCTAGTTCGTTTTCCCCTAACTTTCGGCGTTGCATATCATTGGGGTAGCGTCGCTAAACAGCAGCAATTCAAACAATAGTTATGCATGATTTAGTAAATATAACATAAGTAGAAAATAGTTTTCTTTAGATGAACCAATGATTGCGATGTGGTTCAAGACATTGTAACCTCTTGCTCCGAAATTTTCCTCATAAAATTCTGCCCCAGTTTACTGGGCTGGAACTTCTGGCGACTGCTCTGAATGACTGAAAAACTAAACTTCAGAACTTTGAGTGTACTCCTCAAAATTCTACCCCAGTTTATTGAGGTGGAATTCCTGGCGATGAGTGGCTGAAAACAAACTTCAGAATTTTGAGGGTCCTCCCCAAAATTCTTCCCCAGTTCCTATAGCAGGGGGAAATGGAATTTTTATTAAATTGTGACTGAACGGGGCTGCCTACGTATCCCCTCTTAAACAGGATTCAGGTCAGGCGTAGTTCAAATTAAATCATAAGGGAATCGTAGGTGGTTACACATAGTATCATTTCACTGCATCTTAATTGATTGGCTTTGGCCAGACTTCTCCATCCATCTCTGCAAGAATAAGGGCTCCTCCGATTAGAACCCGATGAACCATGTACATGCCTTGCTAGATGGGAGAGAATTTTCCCTTGGCTTCATTTTGATATGGGAATATTTTCTTCAACACCAGCAACCCTAGTGTAAACTTCCTTAGCTTAACTCTTTGTTGAATGCTCTGTTCTACTACAACTGACCGTGGAAAATTACATTCATCCTTTTCCCATCTATAAGGGCTAACTGCTCGTAGCGGCCTTTTATTCACTCTACGTCGTCCAACTTTGCTTCTTGTATGATCCTCAAGGAGGGAATCTCTACCTCGGCGGGGATGGCCACCTCTGCACCATAAACCAGCATGTAGGGAGTTGCTCCGGTTGATATGCAGATCATGGTGTGGTATCCCAGTAAGGCAAATGATAACTTCTCATGCCATTGTTTGTGACTCTCAACTATCTTCCTAAATATCTTCTTGATATTTTTGTTGGCTGCCTCTGCAGCTCCATTCATCTGAGGCCTGTAGGATGTATAATTATTGTATTTGATCTTGAATGGCTCACTCATTGCTTTCATCACATTGCTGTTGAGATTGGAACCATTATCAGTGATGATTGATTTTGAAATTCCAAATCGGCAAACAATACGGTCACATACGAAATCTGTCACAACTTTCTTAGTTACTACCTTTTATGATGCCGCTTCAACCCATTTGGTAAAATAATCAATTGCCACCATGACAAATCTGTGCCCATTTGATAAGGCATGCTCGATAGGTCCAATGGATCATTCCCCAGGTGGGAATGGCCACGGTGATCTTGTTGCAGTAAGCTCATTTGGAAGCACCTTTATCATATCTGCATGTATCTGACAGCGATGGCACTTGCAAACATACTGGATACAGTTTGTTTCCATAGTCATCCAGAAATGCCCTGCTAGGAGTATCTTCTTCGCTAAGACAAAACCATTCATGTGCGACACACAGGTCTCTACGTGCACTTCTTCCAATAGTATGGATGCTTATTTTGCTTCGACACACCTTAGTAAACCCAAATTGGGAGTCCTCCTATAAATGATTCCCCCACTGTGAATGAAGTTGTTGGATAATCTCTGAAGTGTATTCTTCTGCGTGGCGTTGGCAAGTTCTGGATATTCCCCTGTTGTCAAGTACTCCTTGATGTCATGGAAACACGATTTTCCGTATGCTTATTCCTCAATGTGAGCACAATAAGCTCGCTGATCATAAATCTTTACTGTGATGGGATCAATCAAATTCATGTATGGATGCTGGATTATAGATGACAAAGTAGCTAACGCGTCAGCGAACTCATTTCGGACCCTAGGGACATGCTGAATTTCCGTCTTTGTGAATCTTTTTCTAAACTCCTATATGTGATGCAAGTAGGGGAGTATCATGTAGTTCTTGGTTGCCTACTCTTCTCGAACTTGATGTATGAGCAAGTCTAAATCCCCGATCACTAGCAACTCTTAGATGTTCATGTCAATGGCCATCTTGAGCCCCAGGATACAGGCTTCATATTTAGCCATTTTGTGGGTGCAAGGGAATCTGATCTTGGCGGATACCGGGTAATGCTAGACGGTTTCTAATACCAGGACTGCTCCTATGCCAACTCCTTTGAAATTTCTTGCTCCATCGAAAAACAACCTCCAACCATCATAGGATTCTATAATATCTTCTCCTACAAAGGACTCTTCTTCATCAGGAAAATTCGTTTTTAGGGGTTCGTATTCTCCGCCACTAGAATTCTCGGTAAGGTGATCTTTTATGGCTTGACCCTTGATTATTTTCTGAGTTACGTAAATAATGTCGTATTCACTTAGCAGGATTTGCCACTTGGTGAGCTTACCAGTGGGCATGGTCTTCTGTAAGATATACCTCAATGGGTCCATATATAATGCCTCAATTTATGAGCTACCCAAGTCAGAGCACAACATGTGTGCTCTAATAAGGAATACTAGGCCTCGTATGGCGTGAACTTCTTACTGAGATAGTAGATGGATTTCTCCTTTCTCCCTGTTTCATCACGTTGTCACAGAACACAACCGAATGCTCCGTCCAAAACTGAGAGATAAAGAAATAGAGGCCTTTCTGGCTTGGGCAGAACCAAGACCGGTGGCATTGACGTATATTCCTTGATTCTGTTAAAGGCTTTCTGACAATCATCAGTCCATTTAGTAGCAGCGTTTTTCTTCAACATTTTAAAGATGGGTTAAAAAATGATAGTGGACTGAGCTATGAACTGACTGATATAGTTGAGTCTCCCCGAGAAACTCATCACATCCTTCTCGCTCCTTGGTGGTGGAAATTCTTAAATGGCTTTGACCTTTGATGGGTCCAATTCTATTTCTTGATGACTCACGATGAAACCCAATAATTTTCCAACAGGAACCCCAAATGCACATTTGGCGGGATTCAGTTTTAGATTGTACCTCCTCAATCTGTTGAAGAACTTTCTCAAGTCTTCCATGTGATCAGTGGCTTTCTTGGATTTGATGATGACATCGTCCCAATATACTTCAATCTCCTTGTGTATCATGTCATGAAAGATAGTAGTTATGGCTCTCATATAGGTGGCGCCAAAATTCTTCAACCCAAATGGCATCATTATTTAGCAATAAATTCCCTACGGTGTGATGAAAGCCGTTTTCTCAGCGTCTTCCTTATCCATTCATATCTGATGATACCCATCAAAATAATCAACAAAATACTGCAACTCATGCTTGGAGTAGTTGTCGATAAGAATGTGTATGATTGGCAAGGGGAAGTCGTCTTTAGGATTGGCCCGGTTAAGACCCCAGTAGTCGAGACAGACTCTAACCTTCCCATCCTTCTTTGGTACCGTCATGATGCTGGCTAACCATTTTGGGTATTCCACTACCGTAAGAACCTTGGCTTTGATTTTCTTAGTAACCTCTTCTTTGATTTTCAAACTCATGTCGGGTTTGAATTTCCAGAGCTTCTATTTTACCGGTGGATAGGATGGATTTGTTGGGAGTTTGTGAGCTAGAATAGACGTGCTGAGACCAGTCATGTCATCATACAACCAGGCGAATATGTCCTTTTATTCCATTAAGAACTCTGTATATTCTTCATTTTCTAATGGTGATAGATGAATACTGATGAGAGTTTCTTTGACATTTTCTTTATCACCAAATTTACGACCTCAGTTTCGTCCAAGTTAGACTTAGGCCTATTCTCAAAATTCTCGACCTCTCTGATGACCTCTTCTGGTATTGCATCCTCTTCTGAGTCTATATCTATTTGTTTCGTTGTTTCATTATAAGTCACAATCGTTGGTTCATCGTCAAAGTAAGTAATAGTAGTGCTGTGTAAAAATAGAGTAAATGATAGAGGAAATAATAAGAGCGAGATATATGATAATGCTTTGATTAAATTCATAATTATTTGGAACATTAGAGATCTTTTCAAAATTAAAGGCAATGCAAAAAGAAAAATCAGCAAGTAAAAAGTTAAATAAGATGCATGATGCTTTTGTTTAGCCTTACTACCCCAAAGCCTTCCGGGCCCTGGCGGTTCTAATTGACCAATTACTGAGGCGGTCTCCTCGGTTCACAGCTTGTATGAACGACCTTCCTCCTCAAAAATAACACAGTAGTCCATATCATCATCATCATCCAGAAACAGATTCTTCATGGTTGTCAATTCTTCATCTTCCGCTGACCCATATATAGTATATGCCGGTTGGGAGGTCTGTTCCAGGCTAGGTATCGGAAGCCCCAATGGATAGTATGGGCCACGCTGTGGTGGCGATCAGTTCTGGAATTCTTCCCAAGTATAACCGTACCCTAAGCCAAATGTAGTGCCATGCTTATTTAGTTTAATAGGCTTAGTGATCCCCTAGAGATTTTTGCCAAGTCTCTTTCGAGGTTCGTACCCATACCAATTCAGGATACTTTCGATCTTGTTATCCCACCACTTATCCTTGTCTACATCATTGACCCTTTCAATGTGGTGATATCTTTCTATGCCTACTCTCTTTCTGCCTCAAATAATTGGGATGGTCTGGCGACTATATATGGGGGTACTACCATCTCCGTGAATAATCACCTCCTGGTGATTCTATTCAAACTTCACCGCCTGACGCCGGGTCGATGCTACGGCACCAGCAGTGTGGATCCAGGGTCGTCCTAACAATAGGTTGTATGATACTGGGACACTATAACTTGAAAGTCGACGTCGAACCATGTTGGCCCCATTTGTAAGCATAGGATGATTTCTCCTATAGTAGACCTTTGGGACTCATCGAAGGCCTTGAAATTGATAACCCTATCTTTGATCTCGTGCAGGCTTTATCCCAAAGTTCTGAGAGTTATCAGCAAACATATGTTGAGGCTGGATTCTCCATCGATCAAGACTCTAGTGATGAAATAATCCTCGCATTGCACGGTGATGTGTAGTGCCTTGTTTTGGCTCAGTCCTTCCGGCGACTACTCATCTTTGTGAAAGGTGATTTTATGGCTCTCCAGCACTTGCCCTACCATATTTGCCATTTTGCTTCTAGTTATGTTGATGGGCACATAAGCTTGGCTCAGCAACTTCATCAAGGCATTTTGTGTGCGTCAGAGCTCTGCAGAAGAGCTGGAATGGAGGTTTGTGTTGGTTTTTTGTTCAATTGCTCAATGACCGAGTACTCCTTAGCTTGTGTTTTCCTCTAAAGATCATCGGGCACAGTTTCAATAGGCCATCTAGAGGCTTGCTTACTGGACTCAGCTAAGTGTTCTAGGATGTAAACCCTTCATGTTCTGGTCATTCCTTGTGTAGCAATTGTTTCCCCTGTCATGGTCTTCCCTTTTCTACTAGCTTCGGCAGAGTAATCCCATGGTATGTTATTTGAGTGAAATGGTATTATATCTAGCATTGCCACAAGAATAGGTAACCTTAGTGGTAACACAACTACTTTAAAAGGTGAAGGTGCTTTTGGAACTCCAAATTCAACCTTAATTGGCCAGGGCGCCTTTTCATAAAGAGGCGCTTCAAATTTGAGAGGTATAGACATGTTTACTTCATTGTCTTTGGAGGGCTGATTCTGCACAACAATTGGGTTACGTTTAGCCGCTAGTTTCTTTCATTCATCCACCTCATAAATCAAACCTATCGACCATTTGGGGTCCCAATCATCTTCGACCTCGATCATGTGAATGTCTCCACCTTTGTGGTCAGGTAGAGGGTTCTTGCAAACATTAGGAGCATGCTCCTTTGCTATAATGACCTTATTTTCTATCAGGGTTTGAATCTAGTCCTTTAATGAGCGGAACTCATCAAGGGTGTGTCCCTTCATGCCGGAATGGTACACACAGTTCTTATTAGGGTTGACCCACTGGGAATCATTTTCTGTAGTTATGGATGGGATAAGAGTGATGTAAGCAACAACTTTAAGTCTCTCGTACAGCTGGTCAATTGGTTCAGCAATGGCTTTGTATTATCTGGGAGGTTTATGGTCAAAATTTGGCCTAGGTCTACGGAAATTTTGGCTGGTGGGAGGTGATTGGTAGTGAGAGGGTTTAGCATTATAAGCTTGGTAGATAGGTATTGGTTGGGAGTATCTAGGTGATATGGGTTGATATGTGAGAGGTCGAGATGATTGGTAGACGGGAGGTGGATTTGTATAGGAGGGTGCAGGTGCTTGGTAATTCGGGATGGGATGATATGTAAGTGGAGGTGATAGGTAAGTGTGGTATTTTAGTGGTGATTTGGGTCCTTGTGCAACCATTACGGCACTCACATCTTTCTTCTTGGACGTGCCACCATACTGTAAAGCCTTATTGGAGGCCTGTACTGCTTCAAATTTAGTAACCATACCATTCTTAATGCCTTGTTTGATTCTTTTTCCTAGTTTGATGATATCGGAGAACTTTTGACCCTCGATCAGCATCAACCTCTCATAATACTAGGGATCTTGAGCCCGGACTAAGAACCAGTTCATATGTTCTTCTTCTAAGGCCGGCCTGACCTTTGCAGCTTCTGACCTCTAACGAGTAGCATACTCGCGGAATGTTTCGGTATGTTTCTTCTTCAAATTTTGGATGTAGAATACATCCGGTGCATTCTCTATATTGAATCAGAATTTATCCATGAAATCTGAGGCTATGCCAACCCATCTTGTTTAATTCATGGGGTCCTGGCTCATGTACCAGGATAAAGCATCCCCCTTCAGACTTCTTATGAAGAGCTTCATACGGATTTTCTCATCTTTTCTGACTCCAACCAACTTATTGCAATAAGTCCTCAGGTGGACTCTGGGATCTCTTGTTCCATCAAACATTTCGAACTTGGGAGGTTTTTACCCCTCCGAAAGTTCAACATCTGCCTGAATGCAGATGTCTTCATAATTTAACCCCTCGATACCTTTGTGGCCTTCCACGCCCTGAACTCGGCTGGTCAATTTCTTGAGTTATGCTGCTAAGTTTCTGATAAGAGAGCCTTTGTCATCAGACTCAGGTGCATTTGAGATTGGTTGAGTATAGTAAGGTACAGTATCCACATAAATAGGAGTGTTGTGGAGATGGTCATTGGTGGTGTTCAGTGGCTCGAGAATGAGTAGTGGAGTGTTATTTGGAGTGTGGCATGTGTTGCAGTATTGAGTATGAGTGGGTTGTATCTGTGTTTGTGGGGTATTTTGTAGAGGTGCAGGATTCCGAATGTTGACATCCGGAGCAGTGAGAGAAAATGACATGTTCAATAAATTCTGAACCTGGTCCAGTTATTCTCGGAACTTCAACAGCTCAAGTTGGGTAGCATTTTCCTTAACAATCAGGGTACCCTGAGGAATCTCAATCTCCTTTCTGGCGCTTGGATCTCCCATTCTACCCTTGTTCTTGTTCCGAATAAGACTCGGAGGAGGAGGAGGAGGCAGAGGACCCTTGGATCTTGTAGAGTATGATTATGATGCCAGAATGCACGAACTAACCTTTGAGGAGGGGAATAAAAATATAAGAGAAACAAAAGGTAATAAGTTAGTGCAGGTTATGAGGAAAAATATTGCAGTATTTAAACACATTGTGCGAAAATGTAAATTGCGTCCTAATTTTGGTGCCTCATTGTGCCCGAGGTAGGCCTAGCGACAAATAGTTTTGGAGAACTTATAATGCTAAATGCATTATTTTATTGATAAAAATAAGACGAATCCAAAATGACTCTAAATAATAGAAAGCAAAATGTCATTATTGGCCATTAGCCTTATTATATTAGAATAAGGAATAAAAGGACTCCGAACTATTTGGTCCCAGAAGGACCTTCCCCAGATTCGGTATTTTCATTCCCTTCGAACAGCTTTACCAACTCGCGAAGTCCTAACAGCAAATAGGCTCGGGCCAAATGTTTGCCCGCATTTCCTTTAGCATTTTGACAATCCTCAATCCTCTTGATGAACTTTCCTTCTAGTTCCACTAGACCCCGCTCTAAATACCCGAGTCGCTTGTTAGCTCTAATAGGCATATCTTTTCACTCCTCGATCAACTTCTTATGGGCTTATTGTATTTCGCGATGCTCACTTTCACACTCTTAAATTCTCTTGCACATAAGGATAAGTTCCTCTCAAACCAATTAGTATGAGAAATGGTGCATATTAGGATCGAACAATGAATTCATCCGTGGGGAACCACTCGACCATCCATTGTACCTGGTCTTCTTTCAGATTTTCAAATAATTCTACCCATCCTCTAGCGCCCTCTAGCTGGGCGAACATTTTAGGCATATAATTCATACGCCTTGGCTAGTGAAAGGCGATGTGATCATCCCAGTCTCTACGTAGGATCTCTTGTCGGTATTCTCCTTTCTTGAGGTATTCCATGAGCCAGAGATGCAGTAATAAGTTGCAACCCTCAAAATGACTGCCCTTTTGCTGAGAGTTGTCCACGGCGCAGTATATTTCGGCAATGATCATGGGCACTATGCTGAAAGAATGCCTACCAACTCCTTCCATCAAAGTCTTAGTTACCATGTCCAGTCTGGTGTGGATCCTAGCCTTCTTCGTAGGGAACACTATCATTCCCAAAAAGCAAAACATAAAAACGAAGACCCTTCTATGGACATGCCCCAATAAGGTGATGGAGAACTCATCTGAATAGGTGCGATATGACTTGCTATGGTTGTAACTCTCGTACAAATAGTTGAATAAGATGTAAGAGTCTTTCAAACAGGTAAATCTGGGTTCTTCTTTAGTCCCATCATCTTAAGGAAACCCCCACTCTTTTGATCTCTAGCATAAGCAAACCCGGAGTCTCCCAAGGAATGCCAGCTAAACCTCCTATTTCTTCGAGCAAATGAGTCATTTCAAGGTCCCCAAAGCGGAACACACACTTGTACTATCCCAGAATAATGTCGCAGCCTCTATAATTCTGTTGTCAGGCTGATTTTCTAGAAGAGAAGGCAAATTCCCTAAGTACTTGCAGATGAGTGTCTGATCACTGGAGTGGAGGCCTTTCCACCAATTCAGCAGCCTTGGATGAATGTTGGTTACCATGCCAAATTTTGGGACTTCGTGCCTCATTTTCTGCAAAACAAAGCTCCATTACCCCCACCGGACTCGACTATTTAAACCAACAATTAGCATAGCAAGCATTTAGTTCTCCAAATGAATGCACAAAACATGGAGGTGTCCGTTTGGGTTTCAAGGAAACCCGGTGGACTTTGGACAAAGCTATCTTAATGAGTTATATGTGGACAACATAACTAACTCGGCTAGGTTTGACCATGATGCATATACAGTTTAAATGGAGTAAGGTTTCTATTAGGGTATTAGACAAGTACCCTTGATCGGACAACTCCAGAGGGAAAGGCACAGAACAGTCGACTCCACCGCTGATCGACTGGTTTTACCGCACATATGCCTTTGCCAAATTTAAGGTGTGGTAGTATTGGAAGAGCACAACTACTCATTATAAGCGTTGCTATAGTATTTGTTTGGAACGAGTGGGATATGATATTGAAGATGTAGTTTACAAGAATGAAACAAATTGACATGTATTTTCACGTTCATACAATAAATGTTTACAATAATTGCTCAAAAGATTACAACAAAATTGCGGTAAATAAGTAAATAAAGAAAAAGAAACAAAATAAACAAGTCAGTTTCAAATAAAAGCATTAAACAAAAGCAATAAAAGAAATCACTAAAGTCACATATAACATGAAATGGTAAACGCCAGAAAGTCCCCAGCAGAGTCGCCATGCTGTCGACGCCCCTTTTTTTCTCGCGAAAAGGAAAAAATCGGGTTTTTTGACATTTGGGAAAAAGAACTCTATTCTGTTTGGGAATTGGGTTTTTGGATTGGAAGAGTCGCCACCTAATTATTATAGTGAATTAGGACACTTTAAGAAAAAATATGAGATGAAGAACCAGAGTTCGGGTAAGGGCTAGAAATTATCTCGAGGGGAACAACAACTCTACTCCCCTGATTTCTTTGCTAAAGGCCCACCGTATGGTTGGGAAAGGTTGTCTATCATATTTGGATTTTGTGAGGGATGTTGGAGCTGAGACTCCTAGCATTAATTCGGTCATAGTTATGAGGGAGTTTCCCAATGTATTTCCTATAGACCTGTCGGGCATGCCACCGGACAGGGACATTGATTTTGGTATTGACCTAGTGCCGGGCACTCAGCCCATCTCCATTCCTCCATATCGTATGTCACCAACAGAGTTGAAATAATTGAAGGATCAACTTCAGGAACTCCTAAATAAGGGGTTTATTCGGTCGAGTGTGTCATCGTGGGGTGCACCAGCTCTATTTGTGAAAAAGAAAGATGGCATAATGAGATTGTGCATTGACTATGGGCAATTGAACAAGGTAACAGTGAAAAACATGTATCCCCTGCCTCGCATTGATGATTTATTTGACCAGATCCAGAGAGGAAGGGTGTTCTCCAAGATTGATCTTCGTTCAGGCTATCACCAGTTGAAGATCAGAGATGCAGACATTATGAAGACTGCTTTTAGGAGTAGATATGGGCACTATGAGTTTCTTGTTATGTCCTTTGGGCTGACAAATGCCCCAGCACCGTTCATGCATCTAATGAACAGTGTATTTCGGCCATATCTGGATTCATTTGTTATCATTTTTATTGATGATATTCTAGTGTACTCGCGTAGCCAGGAGGAGCACACACATCATTTGCGGGTGGTATTACAAAGATTGAGGGAGGAGAAGCTTTATGCAAAGTTCTCCAAGTGTGAGTTTTGGATCAGCTCAGTAGCTTTCTTGGGGAACGTGGTGTCCAGCGAGGCTATTCAGGTCGACCCGAAGAAGATAGAGGCGGTACAGTGTTGGCCTAGACCGACGTCAGCCATAGAGATTTACAATTTCCTTGGGTTGGTAGGTTATTATTGCCGGTTTGTTCGGGGATTTTTTTCTATTGCATCGCCCTTGACCAAGTTGACTTAGAAGTGTACTCCATTTGTGTGGTCGGATGAGTGCAAAGAGAGCTTTCAGAAGCTCAGGACAACTTTGACCACGACTCCAGTATTGGTTTTCCCTCAGCTGCAAGTTCCTATATCGTACATTATGATGCATCGAGAGTTGGGATCGAATGTGTATTAATGCAGGAGGGTAGAGTTATTGCTTATGCTTCTCATTAGTTGAAGCCCCACGAGAAGAACCACTATATACATAATTTGGAATTGGCTGCTATAGTTCATGCTTTGAAGATTTGGATGCACTACTTGCATGATGTATCTTGTGAGCTATTCACCGAACGTCGCAGTCTTCAACATCAGTTCAAGAAGACGGACCTTAATTTGAGTTAGTGTCGACGCCCCCTTTTTTTCTCGCGAAAAGCGAAAAATCGGGTTTACAACATTTGGGAAAGGCAACTCTATTCCCGTTTGGGAATTGAGTTTTTGGATTGGAAGAGTCGCCACCTAAAGATTATAGTGCATTAGGACACTTTAAGGAAGAATTTGAGATGAAGAACCAGATTTCGTGTAAGGGCTAGAAATTATCTCGAGGGGAAGGTGTTAGGCACACTTCAAGTTCCACTAGTGTGGTTCCCGGCTATGTTACAATTATGACTTTAAAGCAAGTGAACATACAAGATGATTTCACATAAATTCGGCAAGTAGGTGTGCATAAAGGTTGCTAAACATGCAAAAATTCAAATAGGTGACTTCCTAAACATTGGCAAGAATATCTAAATGCAGAAAAATAAGATCAAGTAATGAATGTCACACCTCCTTTTTCTTATACCGCTTATTAATACTACACCCGAGGAAAGGATATAATAATAAAAGGGAAGGAGTTTTTTCACTTAAAGGACAGTCGGAACATAATTTATTTATTAATTTTTAGAGCCGCCACTTGGGAAAATAATGGTGTCCCAAGTCACCGGTTTAATCCCGAACTTAGGAAATTATGACTCTGTTTAACAGTCTGTTAAATCAGAAATCCGGATAAGGAATTCTGTTAACCCGAGAGAAGGTGTTAGGCACTCCCAGATTTCGTGGTTCTAGCACGGTCGCTCAATTACTGTATTTGTTTTTATCAGATTTCTTTATATATTCCGATTTATGTGCATTTATTAATATTCCGCTTTATCATTTGTTAAAAGAATTGCAACGTCGTGAAAATGTATTTCGGTCCATGCCATACCAGTACACCCGTGGCTTTTAACACATTTCGGCTTCGTTGAGATTTAGATTTGGGTCACATAAATGCGCACCCGTATTAGGAATGTAACATTATTAATTGCGCCTAAAGTATCTACGTCTTTACTAACTTTGGGAAAGACCGTGAAATTCGCTAAATGGTCCATCCAAATCTATGTATTTTATAATAATTAATTGAGGGCCCCGTGCATTTTATTCTTAAACGAGGCTCATCCCATTTACTTTTAAAGGTCAAACCTAATGTGACTAAATTTTTTATTATTTTGTCTCTAGTGATTGACTAATTCACGAGTAAGTTCAAATCCCGATTTCCAGTTCGAGTTCAAGCAAAAAAGGGCGAGAATGTTTAGTTCATATCTCCGGTTTCATATTTATCAATTAGTTTCTATATTTCGGTACTCTTTATTCAACTGTCACTATGCTTAATTCTTTATTTTTTTAAACTATGCACCATCGTGACCTTTTCCTTTTGGGTCTAGATTTGAATTCAAGTATACAGGAACTGTCTAAAATTTTAACTACAGGAACTAATTACAATTACAAGCTTATTATAGCACCTATTTACAGTCATGATATGATAATGAAATTTGCAATTTAATATTCAAAGGAAGAAACTTGAATGAAAAACACCACTTTCAACATATAACAAGCCTAATAAAATTGATAAAATGGCTACATGGTTGAATTTCATTACAATTTTTAGACTGTGCTGAACACTAATCCTTGTAACTCTACAACTATTTTTAGCTTTAAACTCTTATTTCGATGTTGTCTACCACAATAGAAGTTCAGTTACAATTTATTTAAGCTATGAATTTAACAGAATAAGAAATTCGACTTAAATCTAGATGAACTAATCCACTAGATTCTGCTTTGATCCATTACATTCAAACAATGAATTAAAATGTAATTAAACAATGAAATGCTGAAGTCAAATATTTTAGTCAAGCTAATCTATTAGTAAATTTCAGAACTCAAAATTTTAAAGTTTCTAATTACTTACATCAATAGAGTAACTGTATAGAACGATGTACTACATCGAAACAAGTTCGATTGAAGTTAAACGCAATAAACAGTCCAACTAATAGTCCACATTAACAACAAATCAACTTCCAAAATTTTCAAATGTTCAATTCATATTAATTACACAACAAGAACAAAATAACAGAACAGAAATATAAAGAAAAATGCCAGAATCCACATCCAGCTTCAACTTTCATATCACATCCATACTGAAATTTACACAGTAATGCTTTTCAAAGAGTGTACCTGAAAATTGATACAGTAGAAGAAATAGGAAGTCAGCTACAAGACACATGGACACAACAGTATCAACAGCAACACAGCAGAGTTCAAACAACCATGATTGACTCAATTCTAGCCCAGAAATTTAGTTATCAGCCCAATAACATATCAGAAATGTTTTCAAACCAGTTTCAAACACTTCAGAAGTTAAAAACTCATCACTGTTCAATTCAACGATCTGATTCTCTGAAATTGTTTCAGTTTTCTTCAATTCAAGTTTGACCAGATTTGCCTTTGGAAATTGAGATTTAAATTGTGTAACTTAATGAAACAACATCTCTGTTTTTGTATTTTACTGGTTTTTCATTGTTTTTGGATTTTTAGAATGGATTTGAAGATGTAAAAAAATGATCTAAAAGTGTTAATTTCTGATCTGAAACTTAGCATATATATATTTTTGGGAATTTTTCTAGGGTTTTGAAGCTTATAGGGTTCCAAAGTCCTCTTAATTCAGCAGAATTACTGCCTATTTATAGGCAGACAAATGGGAGGGAATTTCAAAATTCATATTTATCTAAGAATCCCTCATTTTTCAGCTTATTAGACAGATCACTATATATACTTTATTAAAACTTGCACTAGAACCCATTCTAGAAGGTTCTAACTAATTCTACCTTATTCTAATTCTTTGCAATTCCTATTGTACCCCATTCGCATTTTTTATTTACTGAATCTGCCCTTTTTATGCCCAAATTACCCTTAATCATCTAAATGTATTACAATTGTACCAATTTCCCTCCCAATTGTACCCCTACTGCTTAAGGTTTATTATAATTACCCCATTTTTATACCCATACCGCCCTTACATCTTTTAAACAATTACTATTAACCCTTTTAATATCCCAATTATACCCCTACTACCACTCAAAGTTACTGCCAGATTCTAATTATCTTATACAGCTATATCCAATCACTGATATTAAGATTGCAATAGAATTTGACACAGAAAGAATTAACCGCCAGTAATTGTCAATTAAATGAATAGATCCCATTATTCTAATTAACTAATATTAATTAACAGAAATCTAAAACTAATCTTGCAAACTAACAATTAATACTACACCCCGGGAAGGGATATAATAATAAAAGGGAATGTGATTTTCCACTTAAAAGACAGTCGGAACGAGATTTATTTATTAATTTTCAGAGCCGCCACTTGGAAAAATAATGGTGTCCCAAGTCACCAGTTTAATCCCGAACCGAGGAAATTATGACTCTGTTTAACAGTCTACGAAATCAGAAATCCGGATAAGGAATTTTGTTAACCGGGGAAAGGTGTTAGGCACTCCCGGATTCCATGGTTCTAGCACGGTCGCTCAACTACTGTATTTGTTTTTATCTGATTCTTTATATATTCCGATTTATGTGCATTTATTAATATTCCACTTTATTATTTTTTAAAAGAATTGGAACGTCGTGAAAATGCATTTCGGACCACGCCGTACCAGTACGCTCGTGGCTTTTAACACATTTCGACTTCGTTGAAATTTAGATTTGGTTCACATAAATGCGCACCCGTATTAGGAATGTAACATTATTAATCGCGCCTAAAGTATCTACGTCTTTATTAACTTTCGGAAAGACCGTGAAATTTGCTATACGGTCCTTCCAAATCTAAGTATTTTATAATAACTAATTGAGGGCCCCGTGCATTTTATTCTTAAACGAGGCTCATCCCATTTACTTTTAAAGGTCAAACGACTAAATTTTCTATTGTTTTGTCTCTAGTGATTGACTAATTCACGAGTATAAGTTCGAATTCCAATTTCAAGTTCGTGTTCAAGCAAGAAAGGGCGGGAATGTTTAGTTCATATCTCCGGTTTCATATTTATCAATTAGTTTCTATATTTCGATACTCTTTATTCAATTCTCACTATGCTTAATTCTTTATTTTTTTAAACTATGCACCATCGTGGCCTTTTCCTTTTGGGTCTAGATTTGAATTCAAGTATGCAGGAACTGTCTAAAATTTTAACTACAGGAACTAATTACATTTACAAGCTTATTATTGCACCTGTTTACAGTCATGCTGTGATAATGAAATTTGCAATTTAATATTCAAAGGAAGAAAACATACTTGAATGAAAAACACTACTTTCAACATATAACAAACCTAACAAAATTGATAAACTGGCAACATGGTTGAACTTCATTACAATTTTTTAGACTCTGATGAACACTAAACCTTGTAACTCTACCACAATTTTTAGCTTTAAACTCCTATTTCGATGTTGTCTACCACAATAGAAGTTCAGTTACAATTTATTGAAACTATGAATTTGTGACGACCCAAAGGGTCATCACTTATTTTATTAATTATTTCAAGCTTCTGAGGCCTTGAAAACCTCATTCTATGTTGTCTCGATTTACGTGCACGATTAGGGCATGTGGCCGGAAAGTTTTTATGTTGAAATTTATGAAAAATGTGAGAAATTTGAAGAATTTTGATATTAATATTGATATGGCTGACTTCGGTCAATATTTTTGGTAAACGGATCCGGACCCGAGATTAGATGATCCGGGAAGGTCCGTAGGAAAATATGGGACTTGGACATGCGTCCGAAGTCGAATTCTTAGGCCTAGAGCCCAAGTTATGAATTTTTCTGTGAAATTGTTTTTGATGTAATTGTTAAAGGAAAATGAATTAATTGACCTTGGTATCGGGCTCGTATTTTGGTTCCGACGCCCGGTACAAGTCTTAAATGTTATATATGTGCTTTCTGCAAAGTTGGTGACATTCGGATGTCGTCTGATATTTTTTGGACCTTGAGTTCCAAGTTTGAAAATTTTGAAAACCAAAAGTATGAAAATCATGAACTTGAGGCTTGAGTTGATGAAAATGATGTGATATTGGCGATGTGATCGCACGAACAAGTTCGTAATGTGTTTTTGATGTTGTGTATATGTTTGGTTGGAGCCCGGGGGGCTCGGGTAAAGATTTGATAGGCCGTTGGTTCAATTTCTGAATTTTTGCACTGCTGGTTTTTCACCCAGCTGTTGGCTTCGTAATTGCGAAGCATTTCTCGCAATTGCGAAGGTGACAGATCAAGGCAGGGTTCGCAAATGCGAACCCTTGATCGCAAATGCGAAGGGCGCCCAGGACCGTTTGGGTTCGCAAATGCGAACCAAACCTCGCAAATGCGAGGCCTTCAGTGTTAAGCCATTGTTCGCAAATGCGAAGAATTCTTCGCAAATGCGAAGGCCCCTCAGCCCAGCTTTGTTCGCAAATGCGAACAGATGTTCGCAAATGCGAAGTCCCCAGAATTGCCTTGGCTTCGCAAATGCGAACAAATGTTCGCAAATGCGAACTTCCCGACCTTAGCTTATTTTTCAAACTCCAGAAATTGGTCGGGGTTCGCAATTGCGAACCCATGTTTGCAAATGCGAACATAGAGACCTGTAAATCCCGATTTCCAGCTTCATTTTTCACATTTCACAACCCAAAAACACCCATTGGCGATTTTTCACGAACTCCCTCTTCTTCAAAACAATTGTAAGTCACTTTTTACTTAATTCTTTCAATTCCTAACAACATTAAACATGTTTTTCAATAGAAATCAAAGGTTTTCATGGTAGAATTTCTTGTGTTTGGTAGAATATAGGGTTTTTCATGAATTAGGAAATTGGACCTCGAATTGAGGTCTAATTTTGAAACAAATCATATACTTGAACTCATGGGGGGATGGGTAACCGGATTTTGGTTCGAACCCCGAGTTCCGACCATGTGGGCCCGGGGTCGAAATTCACTATTCCGGGCGGAATGTTGTAAAAGTTGTAATTGGCCTTATGAATTAGTTTGTTGAGTAGTATTGATGATATTAAATCAATTGTGTATAGATACGATTGGATTGGAGCCAAATTTGAAAGGATTGCATTGCCACGGATTGAATTGTTCATAAACATTCGAGGTAAGTGTTTGTTCTATCCTAGCTTGAGGGAATATGATTATGTTTTATGTGTTATGTGATCGAGTGCGGTGTATGGGCTTTGGTGACGAGCATCCATACACTGGCGTCTAGCATGGCCGTGAGTCGTTGTTAATACTTGTTGCGAGACATATTTGAAGATAAATTGTTGAACTCTTGCCGGGTTGTAGAATTGTTATTGTTCTCCCTTGTCGGGACTTGTTGTGAAGATGATTATTGATTGCCCTTGTTGGGACGGTTTATCATTTACTGTTTTATTCTTTGCCCTTAACTGTGATTGTTATTTGAGTGAGGAAGAGTGATAATGCACGAAGGGTGATGCCGTGCCTTGATTTATTATTTATGCACGAAGGTTAATGCCGTGCCTTGATTTATTATTTATGCACGAAAGTTAATGCCGTGCCATGTTTTATTGATTATGCACGAAGGTTAATGTCGTGCCATGTTATTTATTATGCACGAAGGTTCATGCCGTGCCTCGTTATTAAACCATGTACGAAGGATCATGCCGTACCATGGATGTGAGGATGAGAGTAAAAGTACGAAGGGTGATGCCGTACACTTTATTTGCTTATTTGGTGAGGATGAGAGTAATAGTACGAAGGGTGATGCCGTACACTTTATTTGCTTATTTGGTGAGGATGAGAGTAAAAGCACGAAGGGTGATGCCGTGCAACTACTTGCTATTCCTTGACTTGATATTACTTGTTTTTCCTTGTGGACTTATTAATTGTTGTTACTTGTTGAGTTCTTTTGAGATATTCCTTATTGCGCTATTACTTGGTTATTTCTCGTTATTTTGTGGCATACATATAAATGGAACTGCACAGGTTTATGTGGGTGTCTGGTCCTAGGCTTGTCACTACTTCACCGGGATAGGCCAGGCACTTACCAGTACATGGGGTCGGTTGTGCTGATACTGCACTTTTGTGCGTTTTTGCACAGGTCCAGGTTTCGATCAGGAGCAGCAGCAGTAGATCTTTTGCGTGGGAGTTGATCATATTTGAGACCGAGGTAGCTTGCAGACGTCGCAGGCCCGGCGTCTCTCTCTTTACTTATATTACTAGAAGTAGTCTCTTTGTTTCGTGACAAACATATTATGTTATATTTCTTTCAGACTTTTATGTGTAGTATTCAGTAGTAGTTCGTGAGTTGGTGACTCCACATCTTGGGTAGAGGATATCAGTATGACTTTACCTTGAAACTGGTTATTTCTATTTCAATAAAGTCTTCCGCACTTATTTAATCAAAGTTATAGTTTTGTTGATAAATTAATTATTGAGATATTATTAAAAACAGGATAGTATGAATACAGTGGCTTGCCTAGCTACCACGAGTAGGCGCCATCACGATCCCGATGTTGGGGGAAAAATCCGGGTCGTGACAGAATTTTACAGAATAAGAAATTAGACTTAAAGCTAGATGAACTAATCCACCCAGATTGAGCTTTGATCCATTACATTCAAACAATGAATAAGATGTAATTAAACAATGAAATGCTGAAGTCAAATATTTTAGTCAAGCTAATCTAATAGTAAATTTCAGAACTCAAAATTTTGAAGTTTCTAATTACTTACACAATCAATAATTGTATAGAACGATGTACTACATCGAAACAATTTCGATTGAAGTTATATGCAATAAACAGTCCAACTAACAGTCCACATTAGCAACAAATCGACTTCCAAAATTTTCAAATGTTCAATTCATATTAATTACACAACAAGAACAAAAAAACAGAACTGAAATATAAAGCAAAATGCTAGAATCCACATCCAGCTTCAACTTTTATATCACATCCATACTGAAATTTACACAGTAATGCTTTTCAAAGAGTGTACTTGGAAATTGATACAGTAGAAGAAAGAAGAAGTCAGCTCTAAGACATGGGGACACATCAGTATCAACAGCAACACAACAGAGTTCAAACAACCATGATTGACTTAATTTCGTCCGAGAAATTTAGTTATCAGCCCAATAACATATCAGAAATGTTTTTAAACAAGTTTTAAACACTTCAGAAGTTAAAAACTCATCACTATTCAATTCAACACATCTGATTCTCTAAAATTGTTTCAGTTTTCTTCAATTTATCTTTGACCAGATTTGCCTTTAAAAATTGTGATTTAAGCTGTGTAACTTAATGAAACAGCATCTCTGTTTTTGGATTTTACTGGTTTTTCATTATTTTTGAATTTTTAGAATGGATTTGAAGATGTAAAAAAAATGATCTGAAAGTGTTAATTTCAGTTCTGGAACTTAGCAGATATTGTTTTCCGAATTATTTAGGGTTTTGAAGCTTATATGGTTCCAAAGTCCTTTTAATTCAGCAGAATTACTGCCTATTTATAGGCAGAAAAATGGGAGGGAATTTCAAAATTCATATTTATCTAAGAATCCCTCATTTTTCAGCTTATTATACAGATCACTACATATACTTTATTAAAACTTGCACTAGAACCCATTCTAGAAGGTTCTAGCTAATTCTACCTTATTCTCATTCTTTGCAATTCCTATTGTACCCCCACATGCATTTTTTATTTACTGAATCTGCCTTTTTATGCCCAAATTACCCTTAATCATCTATATATATTACAATTGTACCAATTTCCTTTCAAATTGTACCCCTACTGCTAAAGATTTATTACAATTACCTCATTTTTATACCCAAACCGCCATTACATCTTTAAAACAATTACTATTAACCCTTTTAATATCCCAATTATACCCTTACTACCACTCAATATTACTGCCAGATTCAATTATCTTATACAACTATATCCAATCACTGATATTAAGATTGCAATGGAATTTGAGACAGAAAGAATTAACCGCCAGTAATTGTCAATTAAATGAATAGATCCCATTATTCTAATTAACTAATATTAATTAACAGAAATCTAAAGCTAATCTAGCAAACTAATAGTTAACCACATTAAACTAACGAGCAGGTTCTAAAAACATTTCCAACATATTAATAAATTTGAACACTTTCAAAACCTAATTATGAAATGGATAAAAACAAAGATGAAGAAGAAAAATACAAAAATAGACGAATTTTATATCTAATAAATAAGGGTGAATCAAAAAACTAGAAAAGAGGGAGACATGCATATATAAAATTAAGAGAAGAAAGAACTTAGCTTTTTTATTCTTCTTTTCCGTTATTTTCTCTTTCTTTCTTTCTTTCTTTCTTCTGTTTTTCTTTCTTCATTTTTCTTGCTTTTTCTTTGGATATCATTTTCTTGGATTTTTTTACTTCAGGCAGGCTTTCGAGTCTTGTTTTGAACTCTTTCATTGATTCCTTTGGTTAAAGACCCTTAGAATTGGGGCTAGGGTATCTAAGAGGTGCTATGGGATGGTTGAAGGGTGATGGTGTTCGCGAGAACTAGGGTTCCAGTGACCTCAATTCTGATATTCGACAAAATCTTGGTTTATTCGAGGGAAACAGACTGGTGGGGTGTAAAGAGGGAATTAGGACGGTTCAAGGGTGTAATTTTGGTGATGATTGGTTGAACACAGGTCTCCCGCTGGTAGGGTTCCGGCGAGTTGATTCGGAGAAATGAGGCGGCTGGAAGTGATACAAAGAGATTTTAGGGTTATTAGCATTAACCTGTAATGCTAAGGTTATTGTGAACCGTGTGATTAACAAAATGGATGGTCAAGATTAAAACGCCTTAAACGGCGTCGTTTCAGGGGAGGGGCGTTGGACCTGTCTGGGTTTACTCTTTTGGGCCTGGACGGAGGGGTTATGGGTAATTTGGGCTTGGGATTTTGGGTTATTTGGGCCACTGGTTGGGCTAATTGATCCAATCTTTTACCATGTAATTTTGTATTGGATTTCATTGTATTTTGTATTTTATTTTCTTTGTATTTTGTATTTTGTATTTTTTTGTATTTTAATTTTCCTTTGCATTTTTCTGTATTTTTTCCTATTTTGTATTTAGTTTGAATTTATTAAAATTTGTTAAACTAATTAACTTCTATTATATGCTAATTTTCAATTAAAGCTCACAAAAAATGTTATTTTGATTTTCCTTTAAATTGTTAATACCTACTAAAATGCAAAATTAATCTCCTAAATGCAAAAATGCACATTTTGTATTTTTTTATGCACAAATAACATGCACAAAATTCACAGAAATAAGGAAAAATTGTTTTATTTAAATTTTGTGGGAATAACTCATATATATGGTAAAAATCACGTGCTCACAGCTGCCCCTCTTTGCTCGGGAACACGAAGAGTTTCAGTGCAAAGATAAGTGAGCAGTAATGAGAGATTTTTGCCCACTTGCATATGTCGTACGAAGAATTTTGAAAAACGTTTGACCGCAACCTGCTTCAGAGGTTGCCTACATATCCTAGGCTAAACAGGAATCAGGTCATTATAGTTCGGGAAGGTCTGGTAGTTTGAAACTACCAGGGTATTTGTTGTTGTTGTTGTTGTTATTACTGTTATTATTGACTGAATCCTTTTTACACCGGGATAAAAATAAAATAAAGAAGCTATTCTAAGATATGGTCTATGAATTACAAGAAAATCCTATCTATGTCTTGTCTTCTTGTAATGCCTTGCTCTTCCAATTTGCATGTTGCTCTTTATTTGCATCTTCTATTTTTGTGAATTTTCGCTTATGACTTGCTTCCAACATACTTCTTTCCTCCATTTGTATGTCTTCGAAATGTGCTTCTTGCTCTTCAGGTTGATACCTGCTTATTCTAAAATTAAAGAAAACTTTTTCCTCTGCCCCAGTATGGGGCTTTCTATGTATTATGGTGTTACTTTGTTAGAAAAACTTTTAAAAATGTAGAAAATATTCCCTTGTTATACAGGTTGGCACCTAAACTGATATTAAAATGCTGAAAAGTATTCCCTCGTTACACAAGTGGGCGCCTGAACTGAAATAAAAATGCTGAAAAGTACTCTCTTGTTATACAGGTGGGCGCCTGAAATAAAATAAAAATGATGAAAAGTATTCCCTCATTATAGAGGAGGGCGCCTGAACTGAAATTAAAATGCTGAAAAGTATTCCCTCGTTATTATACAGGTTGCGCCTGAACTGAAATTAAAATGCTGAAAAGTATTTTCTCGTTATACAGGTAGGCGTCTGAACTAAAATTAAAATGCAGAAAAGTATTTCCTCATTATTCAGGTGGGCGTCTGATGCAGAAATGAAAATGCAGAAACATTATCCAGGTGGGCGCCTGATGCAGAAATGAAAATGCAGAAAAATATTCCCTCGTTATCCAGGTGGGCGCCTGATGGAGAAATGAAAATGCAGAAAAGTATTCCCTTATTATCCAGGTGGGCACCTGATGCTGAAAAATATTCACTCATTATCCAGGTGGGCGCCTGATGCAGAAATGAAAATGCAGAAAAGTATTCCCTCAGTTTGATAACTGGGGTGTAAATTTGGATAAGATAATACCTCCCTTGTTGTTCGGGTAGGTTCCTGATTACTGAGTTCTCCATTGTGGATTCTCTCCTTTATTTCTGTTTCTTTTTTATATTTTCTCCCACATTGGTCACATTCACTTTAAAGTGATTAGTGCGAATTTGAATCTTTTGTCACTGTCTAAATCAGTAAACAATTTATTAGTTATAAAATGATTGTTAGCAACTGGCATTCTTGCTGGCCTTGCTTCCATCGTTTGCCTCATCTTGCTTTATTCTGCTATGCAACTTATTCCTGATTGTCTTCTCAATTTTTCTTGTAATCCCTTTTGCTTTTCTTTTTTTTCTTTTCCTTTATTCCCTTTGGCTATATGACCGCCATGTGTTTTTATTTTCTCTCTTCCTTTGAAGGACTCAATGTTATTACGCAATCTAACATGAGAAACTGGTAGCTAGCTTTCAACTGGCAACGAGTTCTGAACAAATAGAATGAAATGCAATGACCTGAATTTCAAGGGTAAAGGTATTTTGAAGTAAAGATAGAACTTATCTGGTTATGAAGGTTGATTCCTTTGACCATGCCATGTATTTGAATATCCGACCCAATCTGTCTAATCAAGTTGTTGTTGGCTTAATTTCACCTTTCCATCAACCAAAACCTTTCTTATCTGGCCATCTTCCCTCCGTCAGGTCATTCCTTACTTTCTCCTTATGGTGCCTGTAAGGGTTTTCATCAATAAGACTCTCTCATTTTTATTTTTCTCTCACCTCACTTTTGCCTTTGGTGCCCGTTAGAGTTTTCACCAATAAGACTCTCTGATTTATTTTTCTCTCACCTCACATTCGCCTTATAGTGCTCGTTAGGGTTTTTCACCAATAAGACTCTCTCATTTATTTTTCTCTCACTTCACATTCGCCTTATGGTGCCCATTAAGGCTTTCACCAATAAGACTCTCTCATTTATTTTTCTTTATTTTTCTGTTTCCAAACTTCCGGGTATTGTCTATGACATGTTTCTTTTTTTCTATTGTATTGTCATTTTCTTGAAATCAATCAGAAGGTCTTTCTTTGGACCGTAGTGTGGCTTTTGGATGGGTTTAGAAAGAAGGGTATAAAGGCTCAAAATTTAAACGAGGGTTCAAAAATAATTACAACTCTCGAAATCATAAAACATAACTTCTGCCCCAGTTTCAATATTTGGGGAATTTTGGATTTTATTTCTGTCGTGACTGAACCTCATTGAGGCTGCCTACGTACCCTTTCGGGATCAAGTCAGACGTAGTTCAGATCATAAGATATCTTCCTCATTTGACTTCTTCCCAAACTTTATTTTGTATATATTTTTTCTATATCTTTTTTTTCCTTTTTTATCATTTTTTAAATTGTTTTCTTCATTATCTTTTTCTTTTCTTTTCATTTCATTGTTCATAACTACTTCCGAGAGAGGGGTATGAAAGAATAATGCAATAAGGCTCAAAACGGGTAGCAATGGGTAAAGTGTTTGGATAGAGAAATAAAATGCCTTCATCATTTCCATTTCAAAAATATGACAAATACAATTGTACATATGAAAAGGAATCATACATAATATCTCTTGACTGCATCGGAATTGATAGCAGTCTCTACACATTTCCCTTTCGCATCTGTTAGATATAAAGCTCCGTTGGATAATACCTGGATACCATGAATGGCCCTTGCCAATTTGGTGCAAACTTTCCTTTTGCTTCGGCCCAATGTGGTAAAATACGTCTTAGCACCAATTGTCCATCTTCGAATTTCCATGGACTTACTTTCTTGTTATATGCTTTGGCCATCCTTCATTGATACAACTGTCCGTGACAGACTGCTGCTAACCTTTTTTCATCGATCAAGCTCAATTGCTCTAGCCGGGCTTTTACCCATTTATCATCGTCAATTTCAGCCTCAGCTTTGATCCAGAGGGAAGGTATTTCAATTTCTGCAGGTATGACTGCCTCCGTTCCGTACACCGAGGAGTAAGGGGTTTTCCAATTGAAGTACATACAGTTGTACGATAACCCATGAGAGCAAATGGTAATTTTTCATGCCACTGTCTTGACTCTTCCACCAACTTCCTAAGAATCTTCTTAATGTTCTTATTCGCAGCCTCAACTGCTCCATTTGCTTTAGGCCGATAAGGTGTAGAGTTACGGTGCAGGATTTTGAACTTTTGACATGCCTCTTCCATGAGGTGACTGTTAAGATTTGCTCCATTGTCCATGATACTCACAAACTTCCTAGTTTAAAATCATTAAAGTTTCACCCATAGGAGACGCACTTCCTAAGTTTATTTTTACCCATAGGAGACGCACTTTCTAAGTTTATTTTCATGCATAGGAGACACACTTCCTAAATCAATAAGTTCAGTCATAAGGACGCACTTCCTAGTTGAGTTATTAAATTCACCCTTAGGAGACGCACTTCCTAGTTTAGTTCATTCCAGTTCAACTATAGGAGACGCACTTCCTAAATCAATAAGTTCAGTAATAGGAGACGCACTTCCTAGTTGAGTCATTAAATTCACCCTTCGGAGATGCACTTCCTAGATTAGTTCATTCCAGTTCAACCACAGGAGACGCACTTCCTAAATCAATAAGTTCATTCATAGGAGATGCACTTCCTAGTTGAGTCATTAAATTCACCCTTAGGAGACGCACTTTCTAGTTTAGTTCATTCCAGTTCAACCACAGGACGAACTTCCTAAATCAATAAGTTCAGTTATAGAAGACACACTTCCTAGTTGATTCATTAAATTCATCCTTAGGAGACGCACTTCCTGATTTAGTTCATTCCAGTTCAACCATAGGAGACACACTTCCTAAATCAATAGTTCAGTCATAGGAGACGCATTTCCTAGTCTTCTTTTTAGGTTATATTTTATTTTAGGAAACACACTTTCTGAATTGAGATATCACCCATAGGAGATGCACTGCCTAGTTTGAGTCATTTAAAGCTCGACCCTGGGAGACGCACTCCTATTCTGGTTCATTGAAGTTTTATCTGTAGGAGACACACTTCCTAATCAAGATCTTTCAAGTCATTCTTATAGGAGACCCACTTCCCAGTTTTTGTCACTGACGTTTTCACCCCTAGGAGACGCACCTCCTAGTCTGGGTCATGAAATATTTACCTGTCACGACCCAGATTTCCCACCATCGGGAGTCATGATGGCGCCTACTAGTGGAAGCTAGGCAAGCCAAATATTACTTACCTTTCCATTAGTTACCAAACTCTTATTAAAACTTTAAAATTAAGAACATATAAATTACAATGGAATAATTAAACTTAGCGGAAGACTTAGTCAATCTTATCAAATATGATAAAGAAACCCAAACATGGTACACTACCCAAGACTGGTGTCACAATACTCTCGAACTTCTAAGAATAATACACACAACTGTCTGAAAGAAATATAAGCTGTTTATCTCGAATACATGAGATAACAGAATGAAATACATAGATAGAAGAGACAACGGGTCATGCGGACGCCTGCAAGGCTACCTCGTAGTCTCAGTAGCCGGAATATCCACAATCGCTACTGCCGCTGCTGTTGTCCGTAACCTGTATCTGCGCAAAAAGAGCGCAGAGTGTAGTATCATCGCAACCGACCCCATGTGCTGGTAAGTGCCTGGCCTATCCCAGTGAAATAGTGGCGAGACTAAGGCCAGTCACCCACATAAACCTGTGCAGTTGCAATATATATACATATACAAAACATTTATAAGGAAAGACTCTGTTCTGAAATAACAGTCAATAACTCATAATATCCAGAGTAATCTAGTCACCAGGATAAATCTTACTTTCATGTCTTAATTCCTTTTTCATTTCATATCTCGTGGTAGGCGTACTACCCGCTCCCAACTGTAACAGTAAATTATATCTTGTGGTAGGCGTACCACCCACTCCCAACTGTATCAATAAGTTATATCTTGTGGTAGGCGTACCACCCGCTCCCAAATATATCAATAGGCTATCGGCAACTATGGCCAATGCCAAGATTTTAAATCACTTTGTGGTCGGCGTGCCACACGATCCCAATTCATAAATATATATATATATATATATATATATATATATATATATATATATATATATATATATATATATATATATATATATATATATATATATATATATATTACGGCATTTAACCAATAATTTCTGCATCAACAATATTTATAATTATCTGTTTTGAACCAATAATTGATAATAATTCAACAATTTATCTTCGCTACCGGTGTGACACCAATAACTCTTAATCAACAATTCATACACAACTAAATTCCTATTCCTTCAAGCTAGGATAGAACAAACACTTACCTCGAATGTTTACGAACAATTCAATCCATGGCAATGCCTTTTCCTTTCAAATTTGGCTCCAATCCAATCGTATCTATTCACTATTGATTTAATATCATCAAAACTACTCAACAAACTAATTCATATGGTCAATTACAATTTTTACAACATTCTGCCCGGAATAGTGAATATCGACCCCGGGCCCCCATGGTCGGAACTCGGAGTTCGGACTAAAATCCGGTCAACGAGTTCAAGTATATGATTTGTTTCAAAATCGGACCTCAATTCGAGGTCCAATTACCCAATTCATGAAAAACCCTATATTCTACCAAAAACAAGAAATTCTACCATGAAAACCTTTGATTTCTATTGAAAAACATGTTTAATGTTGTTAGGAATTGAAAGAATTAAGTAAAAAGTGACTTACAATTGCTTTGAAGAATAGGGAGTTCGTGAAAAATCGCCAATGGGTGTTTTTGGGTTGAGAAATGTGAAAAATGAAGCTGGAAATCGTGATTTAGAGGTCTCTGTGTTCGCATTTGCGATCATGGGTTCGCAATTGCGAAGCCCGACCAATTTCAGGAGTTTGAAAAATAAGCTAAGGATGGAAAGTTAGCATTTGCGAACTTTTGTTCGCATTTGCGAAGCCAAGGCAAATGTTGGGAGGTTCGCATTTGCGACATAATGTTCGCATTTGCGAACAAGGCTGGATTCAAGGGATGTTCGCATTTGCGACAGGAGCTTCGTATTTGCGACAGGAGCTTCGCATTTGCGAAGCCAAGCGGTTAAGGGAGGGCCTCGCAATTGCGAGGTTTTGTTCGAAATTGCAAACCAAGCAGTCAAGGACACCCCTGCGCATTTGCGATCAAGGGTTCGCATTTGCGAAGCCAAGGCAAATGCTGGGAGGTTCGCATTTGCGACATAATGTTCGCATTTGCGAACAAGGCTGGATTCAAGGGATGTTCGCATTTGCAACAGGAGCTTCGCATTTGCGACGGGAGCTTCGCATTTGCGAAGCCAAGCAGTTAAGGGAGGGCCTCGCAATTGCGAGGTTTTATTCGCAATTGCGAACCAAGCAGTCAAGGACACCCCTTTGCATTTGCGATCCAGGGTTCGTATTTGCGAACCCAGCCTTGACCTGTCACCTTCGCATTTGCGAGAAATTCTTCGCAAATGCGAAGCCAACAACTGGGTGAAAAACCAGCAGTCCAAAAATTCAGAAATTGATCCAACGGCCTATCAAATCGTTACCCGAGCCCCCCGGGCTCCAAACCAAACATGTACACAACATCAAAAACTCATTACAAACTTGTTTGTGCGATTACATCGCCAATATCACATCGTATTCATCAAATCAAGCCTCAAGTTCATGATTTTCATACTTTTGGTTTTCAAAACTTTCAAACTTGGGAACTCAAGGTCCTAAACATATCAAACGACATCTGAATGTCACCAAACTTTGCAGAAAGCACATATATAATATTTAAGACTTGTACCGGGCGTCGGAACCAAAATACAAGCCCGATACCAAGGTCAATTAATTCATTTTCCTTTAACAATTACATCAAAACAATTTCACAGAAAAATTCATAACTTGGGCTCTAGGCCTTAGAATTCGACTCTGGACGCAAGTCCAAGTCCCATATTTTCCTACGGACCTTTCGGGACCATCCAATCTCGGGTCCGGGTCCGTTTACCAAAAATGTTAACCGAAGTCAACCATGTTAATATTAATATCATTTTTATCCAAATTTCTCATAGAATTCATATTTTCTATCACAAAATCTTTTCAGCTACATGCCCCGAACTATGCACGCAAATCGAGGCAACTATAAATGAGGTTTTCAAGACCTCCGAAGCTCGAAATGATTAATAAAATAAGTGATGACCCTTTGGGTCGTCACATTCTCCACCTCTAAAACAACCGTTCGTCCTCGAACGGACAAAAGAAAGTAGTACCTGAGTCGGGGAACAGATGTGGGTAGCGGCTCCGCATATCAGACTCGGACTCCCAGGTCGATGCCTCAGGAGGCTGACCTCTCCACTGAACACGTACAAAAGGATAACTCTTCGACCTCAACTGTCGAACGTGCCGATCTAGGATAGCTACCGGCTCCTCCTCATAGGACGGATCTTTGTCCAATTGGACAGTGCTGAAATCTAACACGTGCGACGGATCGCCGTGATATTTTCGAAGCATGGACACATGAAACACTGGATGTACAACTGATAAGCTAGGTGGCAAGGCAAGTTTATATGCCACCTCTCCCACACGATCAAGAATCTCGAATGGTCCAATAAACCTAGGGCTAAGTTTGCCCTTCTTTCCAAATCTCATCACGCCCTTCATAGGCGATATTCGGAGCAATACTCGCTCCCCTACCATGAAAGCTATATCTCTAACCTTGCGATCTGCATAGCTCTTTTGCCTGGACTGAGCTGTGCGAAGCCTTTCTTGAATAATCTTGACTTTATCTAAGGCCTCCTGAACTAAATCCGTGCCCAATAACCGAGCTTCTCCCGGTTCAAACTATCCAACCGGAGAACGACACCGCCTACCATACAATGCTTCATAAGGAGCCATCTGGATGCTCGATTGATAACTATTATTATAAGAAAACTCTACCAAAGGCAGGAATTGATCCCACGAACCTCCAAAATCAATAACACACGCCCGTAGCATATCTTCCAGTATCTGAATAGTCCTCTCGGACTGTACTTAGCTGAACTTGCGTGCCCAACTCTCGCTGAACCGCATTCCAGAAATGTGAGGTAAACTGTGCACCTCGGTCCGAAATAATAGAGATTGGCACGCCATGAAGGCGAACGATCTCCCTGATATAAATCCTAGCTAACCTCTCGGATGAATAGGTAGTGGCAATAGGAACAAAATGAGCTGACTTGGTCAGCCTATCAACAATCACCCGAACAACATCAAACTTCTTCCGAGTCTTCGGAAGTCCCGAAACGAAATCCATCGTGATTCGCTCCCACTTCCATTCAAGAAGTTCAATTCTCTGAAATAAACCGCCAGGTCTCTGATGTTCATACTTAACCTACTGACAATTAAGGCACCGTGCCACATATGCCACAATATCCTTTTTCATTCTATGCCACCAATAATGCTGCCACAAATCCTGATACATTTTTGCTGCACCTGGATGAATAGAATACCGCGAACCGTGAGCTTCTTCTAGAATCAATTCTCTAAGCCCATCAACATTTGGCACACAAATGCGCCCTTGCATCCTCAGAATCCCATTAGCATCTAAGGTGACCTGTTTAGCACCTCCTCGCTGCACCGTATCTCTAAGGTCACATAAATAAGAATCATAATATTGTTGATCGCGGATACGCTCCAATAATGAAGAGCGAGCGATCGTGCAAGCTAGTACTCGACTAGGCTCAGCAATATCCAACCTTACAAATCGGTTGGCCAAGGACTGAACATCCAAAGCAAGTGATCTCTGATTGACTGGAATATAAGCAAGGCTACCCATACTGGCTGACTTCCTACTCAAAGCGTCGGCCACCACGTTTGCTTTTCCCGGATGATATAAAATGGTGACATCATAATCTTTTAGCAATTCTAGCCACCTTCTCTACCTCAAATTCAACTCTTTCTGCTTAAACAAATACTGAAGACTCTTATGATCGGTGTATACTTCACATGCTACGCCATACAAATAATGCCTCCAGATCTTCAATGCGTGAATAATCGCCGCCAATTCTAGATCATGCACTGGATAGTTCTTTTCATGAATCTTCAACTGCCTCGAAGCATAGGCAATAACCTTGCCATCTTGCATTAACATTGCACCAAGCCCAATACGGGAAGCATCACAATAAATAGTATAAGGTCCCGTACCTGTGGGTAAAACCAATACCGGTGATGTGGTCAAGGCTATCTTGAGCTTTTGAAAGCTCGCCTCACATCCATTGGACCATTCAAATTGAACACCTTTCTGTGTCAATCTGGTCAGTGGGGTTGCAATAGATGAAAACCCCTCTACGAATCGGCGATAATAACCCACTAATCCCAAGAAACTCCGAATATGTGTGGCTGATGTCGGTCTAGGACAGTTCTTGACTGCCTCAATCTTCTTCGGATCAACCTGAATACCTGTTGCCGTCACAATATGACCTAGGAATGCAACTGAACTTAGCCAAAATTCACATTTTGAAAATTTTGCATATAGTTGGCTATCTCTCAGAGTTTGCAAGGCCACTCTGAGATGTTGCGCATGCTCCTCATGACTGCAGGAATATATTAATATGTCATCAATGAAGACTATTACAAACAAGTCTAAATAAGACCGGAACACCCGATTCATCAATTCCATAAAAGCTGCTGGGGTATTTGTCAACCCAAAAGACATGACCAGAAATTCATAATGTCCGTACCGAGTGCGGAACGCTGTCTTAGGGACATCAGATGCCCTAATCTTCAGCTGGTGATAGCCGGATCTCAAATCTATCTTCGAAAATACCTTGGCACCCTGAAGCTGGTCAAATAAATCATCAATTCGCGGAAGTGGATATTTATTTTTGATAGTCACCTTGTTTAACCGTCGATAGTCAATGCACATTCTCATCGAACCATCTTTCTTCTTTACAAATAATACAGGTGCACCCCACGGCGAAACACTGGGTCTAATGAAACCCTTTTCAAGTAAATCCTACAACTGCTCCTTCAATTCTTTTAACTCTGGCGTAGCCATACGATATGGGGGAATGGAAATAGGCTGAGTGCTTGGAGCCAAGTCAATGCAAAAATCAATGTCCCTATCGGGTGGCATACCTGGCAAGTCTGAAGGAAATACTTCAGGAAATTCGCGAACCACAGGCACAAAGTCAATAGAAGGAACCTCAGCATTGGAATCATGTACATAGGCCAAATAGGCCAAGCATCCCTTTCCAACCATACGCTGAGCCTTAATATAAGAAATAACATTGCGACTAGTATGACCTGAAATTCCTTTCCACTCTATACGAGGCAAATTCGGTAGAGCTAAAGTCACAGTCTTGGCATGGCAATCTAAAATAGCATGATATGGAGATAGCCAGTACATGCCTAATATAATATCAAAGTCCACCATATTTAGGAGCAATAAATCAGCATGGGTCTCGAGACCCTCAATTACTATAATACATGATCGATGAACTCGATCAACCACAATAGAATCGCCTACTGGTGTAGACACTTGAATAGGAACACTCAGTGGATCACTAGGCTGAATCAAGTACGGTGCAAAATAGGAAGACATGTACGAATATGTAGACCCAGGGTCAAATAATGCTGATGCCTTTCTATCACAAACCAAAATATTACCTGTAATGACGGCATCAGAAGACTCAGCCTCTGGTCCGGCGGGAAGTGCATAACATCGGGGATGTGCCCCACCACCCTGAGCAGTATCTCTAGGACGATCAGCTGCTGGCTGGTCTCTACCTCTATCGGTCTGAGCTCCACCTCTATGACCTCTACCTCCACCTCTATGTCCTCTACCTCCGCCTCTAGCTGGCTGGGCAGGATGTGGGGCAACTGGGGCCTGAACTATGGCACGAGAACCTTGCTACTAAGATCTGTCAGAAGCTCGAGGGCAATACTTCGCAATGTTCCTAAGATCACCACACTTAAAACAAGCTCTCGACTGCTGAAAATAGCGAAGTGGTGGTGCACTGATAGGCTGCTGATAAGAGTAGCGTGGCTGAGAATTACGATCACCAGAAGCATCATGAGAAACCTGAAGAGCTGACTGATAAGGCCTAGGAGGATAGCCTCTATCATGAGAATCTCTACCTTCCGACGAGGTACCACTGAATCTACCCGAATTACGGGGCCTCTTATCTGATCCACGACCTGCTCCCTGTGACAGAGCCATCTCGATCCGGCGGGCTGCATTAGCCGCCTCCCTGAAAAGTGATTTCAGTTCCTGCCCCCAAAGCCATCTGTAGTCGAATTGGCTGATTCAAGCCATCAATAAACCTTCTCACCCTTTCTCGATCTGTGGGAAGTATGATAATAGCATGACGAGCCAGGTCCACGAACCTAGTCTCGTACTGTGTGACAGACATAGAACCCTGATGAAGACGCTCAAATTGCCTGCGCAGAGCCTCCCGCTGAGTTGCTGGAAGGAACTTTTCCAAGAACAGTTCTGCAAATTGCCCCCAAGTCAAAGAAGATGATCCCGCTGGCCTGGATAGACAATAATCCCTCCACCAAATCTTGGCAGAACCAGATAATCGAAAAGTAGCAAAGTCCACACCATTAGTCTCCACAATGCCCATAGTACGGAGAACCTCGTAGCAGCTATATAGGAAATCCTGTGGATCCTCTGAAGGAGTGCCACTGAATATGGTAGTGAACAGCTTGGTAAACCTGTCCAATCTCCATAACGCATCAGCGGACATAGCTGCACCATCATTAGACGGAGTCACAATAACAGGCTGAGCTGCCTCAACCGGCTGAATCACAGGAACCTGAGCTTGGGGAATTACTGGCTCCGGAGTGCGTGTAGCAGGAGTCTGATTACCTCCTCCAGCCTGAGAAGTGGCTGGTGCTACTGGTAACAAACCTACTTGGTTGACACTCTCCATGAGGCCCACCAATTGAACCAGAGCATCCTGAAGAACTGGGGTAACAATAAACTCCTTTGGGACCTGAGCTGGGCCCACCGAAACTGCTGGGGTCAGAATCTCCTCATCAAAATCAACCCGAGGCTTCGTCACTGGTGCTGCTGCTCGGGGCTCAGCTTCGCCCCTACCTCGGCCTCGCCCTCTACCCCTCATGAGAGCTGCTGGCGGGAGCTGCCGCTGCTGGGACCTCGGGCTGCTGGTCGGTAGATGAGGATGCACGTGTTCTTACCATCTGCGGAAGAACATAGTAGAAATTCAATTAACATTTGAAAGATCAAGTCGCACGACTGGAAAGAATAAAGGGAATATTTTCCTAACTCTGTAGCCTCCGGAGGATAAATACAGACGTCTCCGTACCGATCCTTCAGACTCTACTAAGGTTGTTCGTGAGTTGTGAGACCTGTGCAACCTAGTGCTCTGATACCAACTTGTCACGACCCAAATTTCCCACCATCGGGAGTCATGATGGCGCCTACTAGTGGAAGCTAGGCAAGCCAAATATTACTTACATTTTCATTAGTTACCAAACTCTTATTAAGACTTTAAAATTAAGAACATATAAATTACAACTGAATAATTAAACTTAGCGGAAGACTTAGTCAATCTTATCAAATATGATAAAGAAACCCAAACATGGCACACTACCCAAGACCGGTGTCACAATACTCACGAACTTCTAAGAATAATACACACAATTGTCTGAAAGAAATATAAGCTGTTTATCTTGAATACATGAGATAACAGAATAAAATACATAGATAGAAGAGATAACGGGTCTTGCGGACGCCTGCAAGGCTACCTCGTAGTCTCAGTAGCCGGAATATCCACAATCGCTACTGCCGCTGCTGCTGTCCGTAACCCCATGTGCTGGTAAGTGCCTGGCCTATCCCAGCAAAATAGTGGTGAGACTAAGGCCAGTCACCCACATAAACCTATGCAGTTGCAATATATATACATATACAAAACATTTATAAGGAAAGACTCTGTTCTGAAATAACAGTCAATAACTCATAATATCCAGAGTAATCTAGTCAACAGGATAAATCTTACTTTCATGTCTCAATTCCTTTTTCATTTCATATCTCGTGGTAGGCGTACTACCCGCTCCCAACTGTGACAGTAAATTATATCTTGTGGTAGGCGTACCACCCGCTCCCAACTGTATCAATAAGTTATATCTTGTGGAGGGCGTACCACCCGCTCCCAAATATATCAATAGGCTACCGGCAACTATGGCCAATGCCAAGATTTTAAATCACTTTGTGGTCGGCGTGCCACACGATCCCATATCTTATCATACAAGTGGTCGGCGCGCCACACGATCCCAATTCATAAATATATATATATTACCGGCATTTAACCAATAATTTCTGCATCAACAATATTTATAATTATCGATTTTGAACCAATAATTGATAATAATTCAACAATTTATCTTCGTTACCGGTGTGACACCAATAACTCTTAATCAACAATTCATACACAACTAAATTCCTATTCCTTCAAGCTAGGATAGAACAAACACTTACCTCGAATGTTTACGAACAATTCAATCCGTGGCAATACCTTTTCCTTTCAAATTTGGCTCCAATCCAATCGTTTCTATTCACAATTGATTTAATATCATCAAAACTACTCAACAAACTAATTCATATGGTCAATTACAATTTTTACAACATTCTGCCCGGAATAGTGAATATCGACCCCGGGCCCCCATGGTCGGAACTCGGAGTTCGGACTAAAATCCGGTCAACGTGTTCAAGTATATGATTTGTTTCAAAATCGGACCTCAATTCGAGGTCCAATTACCCAATTCATGAAAAACCCTATATTCTACCAAAAACAAGAAATTCTACCATGAAAACCTTTGATTTCTATTGAAAAACATGTTTAATGTTGTTAGGAATTGAAAGAATTAAGTAAAAAGTGACTTACAATTGCTTTGAAGAATAGGGAGTTCGTGAAAAATCGCCAATGGGTGTTTTTGGGTTGAGAAATATGAAAAATGAAGCTGGAAATCGTGATTTATAGGTCTCTGTGTTCGCAATTGCGAACATGGGTTCGCAATTGCGAACCCCGACCAATTTCTGGAGTTTGAAAAATAAGATAAGAATGGAAAGTTCGCATTTGCGAACTTTTGTTCGCATTTGCGAAGCCAAGGCAAATGCTGGGAGGTTCGCATTTGCGACATAATGTTTGCATTTGCGAACAAGGCTGGATTCAAGGGATGTTCGCATTTGCAACAGGAGCTTCGCATTTGCGACAGGAGCTTCGCATTTGCGAAGCCAAGCAGTTAAGGGAGGACCTCGCAATTGCGAACCAAGCAGTCAAGGACACCCCTTCGCATTTGCGATCAAAAGTTCGCATTTGCGAACCCAGCCTTGACCTGTCACCTTCGCATTTGCGAGAAATCCTTCGCAAATGCGAAGCCAACAGCTAGGTGAAAAACCAGCAGACCAAAAATTCAGAAATTGATCCAACGGCCTATCAAATCGTTACCCGAGCCCCCCGGGCTCCAAACCAAACATGTACACAACATCAAAAACTCATTAAAAACTTGTTTGTGCGATTACATCGCTAATATCACATCGTATTCATCAAATCAAGCCTCAAGTTCATGATTTTCATACTTTTGGTTTTCAAAACTTTCAAACTTGGGAACTCAAGGTCCAAAACATATCAAACGACATCCGAATGTCACCAAAATTTGCAGAAAGCACATATATAATATTTAAGACTTGTACCGGGCGTCGGAACCAAAATACGAGCCCGATACCAAGGTCAATTAATTCATTTTCCTTTAACAATTACATCAAAACTTCACAGAAAAATTCATAACTTGGGCTCTAGGCCTCAGAATTCGACTCCGGACGCATGTCCAAGTCCCATATTTTCCTACGGACCTTCCGGGACCACCCAATCTCGGGTCCGGGTCTGTTTACCAAAAATGTTGACCGAAGTCAACCATGTCAATATTAATATCATTTTTATCCAAATTTCTCATATAATTCATATTTTCTATCACAAAATCTTTCCGGCTACATGCCCGGATCGTGCACGTAAATCGAGGCAACATAGAATGAGGTTTTCAAGGCCTCAGAAGCTCAAAATAATTAATAAAATAAGTGATGAACCTTTGGGTCGTCACATCACCCCTAGGAGACACACTTCCTATTCTTGCCTATTTAAATTCATCTTTAGGAGACGCACTTCCTAAGTTTGGTTCATTTAGGTTTTATTTTAGCAGACACATTTGCTAGTCAAAGTTCTTGGTTTTACTCGTAAGAGATGCACATCCTACTTTTGTTTTAGCTTACTATCATCATTGCATCAGTAATATAAGTGGTTTACAATTTTGGTAACGACTCACAAATCTTCCTAGCGCAAGCTGGGTAGGAAATTTCATTTGATTTGTTTGTTTTGGTTGTAGGATCCCGCCAGGAGAGCGGAGGGTTACAACAAAACTCCCTAGCATTAAATCCATATTAGAAGTAGCAGAAGATCACCTCAAGAATGCGAGCACATAGTCTGAGATGATCAAAATAAGTTAGTCATAATTAAAAAAAATGAGAAAGAAAAAAGGTGAATCCAAAGTGCAGAAGTGGAGAATGTGATCTACTCAAGACATGACCAAGGTCACAAGTATTGCATACCTGGTCCTGATCCAGAAAGCCGAAAATGATGAATTAGTACCTACAACTGGCAAGTATCAATGTTCAGATTAGAGTCCACATGAAGCACTACTCAAGACTCGAGATCAAGCTTCAGAAGACTCATAGATAGGAACCTTGTAACTAGTAGCTGATGTGCTTAGTTTGTCTTTTTCAAATGTTGATTTTTGATGTAATAGGAGGACAGCGGACCGGAACCTCGATGGAACGGAACCTCGATCGGCTCATCACCTCGGCATACTCCATATTCTCACTCACTTCTGAACTACATGTGGCCTGATTCCTTTATAGCCAAGGATATGTAGGCAGCTCAGATACCAGGGCTCGGTCACATTCTCTTCCTTTCCTCTTACTTATAGTCTCTCCAAATAAGGGTCGTGTCAAAATACTTATCTAGTCGTTCTTTGTCTGAAAACTCTTTGTGTTTCCAGTCAAAGAGGGGCAGTTGTAGACGTGTGATTTTTAACCCTCCCCGAGATTTTTCATATTTTTAGCATAAATATTTAGTTTAGGTGTAATATAGCTCTCTTAGCTAATTTTGACTCATTCACTTTATTTTCATTACAAAATACAAAAGAAAAGATATATGAATTTTAGTTTATGTATTTCTCATAAACTTGAAAAATACAAAAATAGAAACTTATTTTAATCTTTATATAATTTCAAAAATAAAAAAAAAATAGTTTTATTAATGTTTTGTAGTCATTTTAATCTTTTAAAAATACAAAAAATAGTACTTTATATTTTTATCTTTATATAAAAACGAAAATTACAAAAAAAAATATTAATATTTTGTAGTTACATTAATCTTGAAAAATTATAAAAATAATTTTATTTTAATTGTGAGTCTTATTTTAATAGTTATTTTTTTTCTACGTAGGATTAATTAAAACATCGTGTTCTTATTCTCGGTTCCAGGCAAAGAATAATATTCAGGTTCAAGCGACCCATCTTTAGGCCCAAAATTCGGATCTAGCCCATAACAATTCAAACCCACCATACCTTACACGTAACACAAGATAATAGGGAACATCGAGACATAATTTGGGGAGGAATTTAGGGAAGGGGACTCACACGTTACTTTGTTATTTTTAATATACACACACAATACACGGGGGGATAGAGAAAGCTCACGTTTGGGGAGAGAACAGACTATTCATCAATCTTCTTTAGGAGGAAAAAATCGCACAACCAGCTCAAAAAACAGCCTGCTTCGTCCGCCATCTCCCTCACCAAACGACCCCTCTCGTCGTCACAAACTAACCATCGTCCAAACGACTAGTTCGTTCAGTCCATCACCACCTCTCCACTGTCACGCCAGCAGCACCACCCTCGTCGCCTTCATCGCTGACTAGTGAACCAAACAGCCCCTACGATGCCACCAGCTGCTCCACCATAGCCACTACTCCTTTTTCTTCGTCTATCACTGCCATGAAACCTACTTAGTCTTCAGTCTTGGATCAAGTTTGTTTCGAGTTCGCCGGTTCGAGATTTCCATCTGAGTCTTCGGCTTACAGTTTGTTCGTGTTTGGCCATAATGTCGCATTCTTCTTGTTGGAAGATCTTAATATATCGAAAGGCTTCAAAGTTTTCAGGTAATAACATTTCTTGGAGTTGATATTTTCTTTTTTAACAAATATTGGTAAATTTGCTATTTATAATCACATCTAATTGAGTAGGTGTCCCGTTTCTTGTTAATTTTTCATTTTTAATCATACTCCCGTTGAGGTTTTTGCGTTCGTGTTTGTGTTGATGTATAGGCTGACTGTTTAAGTGCCCAGAAGTTGGTTACGTTATTGTTGATTTTTTAGCCTAAACACATTCACTTTATTTCTTGGCTGCGTTTCTTTTGAATCACTTTTATTTGATCCATTTGTATGTTTTTTTTTTTAAATTAAGTTTTACTAAATGTGTACAACTTTGTTTAGTGTTCATTTAATATGAGTGCCGTTCTAAGGAGGCTTCACCATATTGTATATGTGTTATAGTTTTAATTTTCTTTTCTTTTTAATGATTTGGGTTTGAGGTTAAACTTCAAGTTGAATATTTTTTATTTCGAAGCTTTATGTTCAAACATTCTCATATTAAGTGAATAGTATGGATGAGATTTGGTTTCTATTTATATCTTGACTAATATCCACTATTTTTTTATTGAAAACAATAATTAAAAGAATTTTATTGTTTTTATTTTAATGTCTATGTTTATCTTGATCAAATATCTATCAGTCTCACCGCACAAAGTTTGGTCACCTTGTAGATATGATCGAAATATTTTTGTCCTAAAGTATGTGTATAATTAATAGCTTTATATTGAATTTTGAGACAGTTTTAAATATGAATATCCATAATTAACTTTAATTGAGTACAAATCCTTTAATAAAATTGAGACGACACTCGCCAAATAAAATACATAAGCCGCAGGGCCCTCTATATGTGTTTGTAAAATTACTTAGATTTCGGGATAGACCTTTTAGCAAAATTTCACGGTCTTACCCAAAATAATGATACGCTAGTCGCTTTAGGTGTGCCTTTAATAATTTACCTTCTTAAAACTTGGGTGCATATTTATGTGACCTAAATCCAAATCTCAACGTTGTCGAGATACATTTTCACAACGTTACAATTTTTTGTTAAAATAATAATAATAATATTACAAGCGGTAAAAGGTTAAAATTTGCACATAGTTTAAGCATGTTATAAAATTAGATAATTAAGCCGAATACAACAGTTAAGCGACCGTGCTAGAACCACGGAACTCGGGAATGCCTAACACCTTCTCCCGGGTTAACAAAATTCCTTATCCGAATTTCTTGTTCGCGGACTGTTAAATAGAATCAAACCTTTCCTTGATTCGGGATTCAACCGGTGACTTGGGACACCATAAATCTCCCAAGTGGCGACTCCGAATCTCCTAATAAATGAATCCCATTTTGGTTGTCCTTTAATTAGAAAAACTCAATTTACCACGCCCTTCGCGGGGTAGGGTTGTGTCAAAATGAGATGTGACAGCTCTGGCGACTCTGTTGAGGAATTAATTTAAACCCAGAACCACTGGTTCAGGATTGGAAATTCGAGCTTATGATAAATTGTTGTATTTTGGCTTTACTATATGATATTTTCATATGATCTGTGCTTAATGTGCAAAATAATGCTTTTTACCGCTTTAATATTATTTGAGCTGTATATATAAACTGTGCCGAAACCTTCTCTTCTTACCTCCGGGGATGTACTTACTGGTTGAGACTCCCTATTCTGTTAGTGTCATACCATGAAATAAGAAAGAGGCTCGGAAAGTTTCTAAGCCGGCTAGCCTTTTGGTTCCCGGAAAGGAGCTCCTTCCTCGACTCGAGTTGTCAGCTCGGTCACACAGTCTAGAACAAACACCCAAGTTTTCAACCTAGTATAACAAAACTTCATGCCGGATCCCTAGTAGGAATGCTTTTTTGCATGATGTTGCATTCGACTTAGGGGACTCAACATAAGGATTGGGTCCGTCTAGGACAGGCAACCTGAAATGGAAAAGATCATCCCGTTGCATCATGTTTGTTTTACGCATTTATTTGCTTCAGACTTGCATGCTGACCAGCTTTTAAATATTGAGGAAAATGAAAAAAAAAAGAAGAAAAGTAACAGTGTAGAAAGATAAATACTTATTTTTTGAAAAAAAAAAACAATGCTCAAGTAGTGTCAAAACTCTGCTGGATTTTTTAGAAAATAAAACAAAATTGTTTTTAAAGTTTATTTTGTTTGCCAATAAAAATGATAAGTTTTTTAAAATAGTTTGTTTTATTTGCCAATAAAAAAAATATATATAAAGAGTTTTATTTTTCAAAATAATTTATTTTATTTTCCACTGAAGAAAAAAAACATTTTTTTTAAAAAATAACAATAATATTCTGCTTCATTTGCCAATAAAAAATGTGATTTGGTTTTTAAAAAAAAAGGTTCGTGTTTTAAAATGAAAAAATAATTCTTTTATTTATGATTTGAAAAAAAATGTATGTTTTGTTATAGTTTGGTTATATTGGTCGAACTACGCTGGTTTGATTCTCATCGGATGTGAGATACATAGGCAACTTTCATCGGATTCAACCTCCCATTTTGCAAAAATAGCCAAAAAATATTAAATTTTAGTTTTTGTTACAAATAAGTCGGGTGATGCCGTTCTTATCAAATATAGCTGAATGTTCCCGAAAGGGACGCCGGAAGGCTAACTTTGCATAAACGGCCACCTTGGTCATTTTTATATTTTGGCCGATTAGCTAACAAAACCTTAAAATCTTCGTTCCCGAAGTGCTGAAAGGCCGTGTTTGCAAAAATAAGGTCTTTTATTTTAATTTGAAAAAGAGTCAGTGGGCAAGTAAATGATGTTTGAATTTTCGGTCAAAATAAGCCAATCCAGCTTTGGCGGTATTTTACACCGTTCTTGCCAAGATAGCCTTAGAGTATCTTTCAGTTGTCGAAAGCCTATTTTCGTAAAAGAATGAACAAGTTTGTAATATAATCCTTCCCGGCCTCAAAATTCATGTGAAATTGAGCAGGGGCCACGTTTGAAAAAAATAGTCATTTGGTAAAAATTGACATATTAGGGGAAGGAATTTGTCAGTCTATTTTTAAATTTGTATTTCTTTTAATTAGAGCATGTGGTGTTTGATTTCCAAGTTTGTAAGTATTCTTTTCATCAAAGTCTGTTAGTATGGTCAGTTTTTAAAACTTTGTAATCAAGTTTTTTTTATTGTGAAAATTGAAAATTCCTAAAAAAAATATTTTATTGTTATTGACCTTTCATTAATCCGAACTACGCACGGTCTGATTCATGCGGGGTCATGATACGTAGGCAATCTCCATAAGATTCGACCACAACTAAAAAGCAAAAAACGAAAGAGAAAAAGACATGATAGAAACAGTCAAACTGCCTAGGTACATTGCATTCCAACATGCAATTGCAATATGTGTTAAAACTCTAATGCTGACAAGTTTGTTATTTTCCAGAAGTTTCAAATAGTTAGTTTGTTAGAGCGTACTGGCACCGTACCATTATCAAACAAGATCAAAAGGGACTATCCCAGAAAGCAGGACTGGATCAGACAACAGTGTTGAGTAAAAAAAAACAACAAATCGGAGGTTGAAGGAAGCCGTGGAAAAAATGAAAAAAATGAGGCTGGAAATGAATGAAATGCAACTAGCCTTGGCTAGAGCGCAAAAGGGGCCTGAACTACCTGTTACTCCTACTCTCCAACTAGGACACACGCTGGAATACCCTTCACCTGGCCCACTCAACAAGCTTCCCGAGCCATCACTACTATCAGGGAAGGGAGGCCTATGATCCCCAAGCTCCACCACCCAATAAAAACCCTCATCCTCCAAATATTCTCGTCTTTATGGCGCCTCCCCCAGCCCCATTGCATAGATCGTCTAGTGAGCCGTTGTTTCAGGATCAAGATACACAATATTACCCCCTAAACTCACATTCAAAGCACCTGAGCCACATACTTATACCACTCACTTTGAGCTTCTGGCAGAAGCTGAGAGGCCGACTAAGAGTTTGGAGCAGGATGAAGTGCTTCGTAAAGTGAAAAACCTGGAGCAGTCATTCAGGAACATGCACAGGTTAGGCAACCAGGTCAGCGTGGCCTACAAGGACTTGTGTCCTTTCCCTGATGTTCAATTCCTGGCAAGGTTCAAGATGCCAAAGTTTGATCTATACGAGGGACACGACGACCCTATGGCACATCTTAAGGGTTTTGCAGCAAGATGAGAGGAGCAGGTGGTAAAGATGAGTTGCTGATAGCTTACTTTGGTCAGAGTCTAAGTGGGTCCGCACTAGAATGGTATACAAGGAAGGATCCCAGCAGGTGGTACACCTAGGACGACCTAGTGCAAGCATTTGCCGATCATTTCCAATATAATCTTGAGATCGTCCCTAACCGTCTCACATTGTTAAATCTAGAGAAAAAGCCTGGAGAGGGCTTCAGGGAATTTGGGTTACATTGGAGGGAACATGCAGCAAAAGTCGATCCTCCCATGAGGGAAGGTAAAATGGTGGATTAGTTTTTGCAGACTTTGGAGCCAACTTACTTTGGTCACCTAGTGATATCGGTTGGAAAATCTTTCAATGAGGTCGTAAAAAGGGTGGCATGATTGAAGAAGAACTCAAGTCCAATAAGATAATGAGTTATTCGGCAATTAAGGCCACCACTCAAGCTATCCAGAGCGGCACGAGAGGTGTGCTCAGAAGTAAAAAGAGAGAAGATTCACAACAACTGATTTACGAGCTTGGTATGGATCCAGAGGCTCACCTTGCCACTACAATCAACCTCAACCCCAAACCTATCACCAAGCTCCATGTAACCCACCTTAATATTATCATCCGCGCAATGTCTGGCCATATGTCCAACCATCATGTCGCTTCCTATGGCTAGCACCAGCACCACATAATGCACAATTGCCTTCACAACATGCTCGAGCACTCAACAACCAAAGAAAACAGGGGCAGGAAGGGAAGCAGAGGCAAACAAATAGTTTCACACCAATTGGGAAATCCTACACAAGCTTGTTTGAAAAGTTAAAGCATTCTGGCCTGATTGAACCGCTCCTTGGCTATACTCCAGTCCCATATGCAAAAGGATTTGATCCTGATGTTCGATGCATGTTCCACTCTAACGTCCAAGGGCATAGCATTAAAGATTGTCGTTCTTTGAAAAAGGAAGTAGAAAGAATGATTCAAGAAGGGGAAATTGTGATCAATGACAGTGACGGGGAGAATGTGAATCCTCTTGAGAACTTATTGGCTGAAGTTGATGATATTGAAGTTGGTAATGGGCTCGGCAATATAGATGCGAAACTCAGTGGCTAAGATACATGTCGTGCTTGGTAGTTGGAAATATGCTCCATGTCTTGGTCAGCTAGAGAGGAGCTTTGGTGGCTTAGGTTGTTGTCATTTCTGTTGTCCGGGTTATTTTCAGGGTTGTAATCCAGATTTTGTCTTACGGTCAAACCCTCTTATCATTTCATTTTTGTCATAGCAGTTTGCTTAGTTTTGTCCAGTTTTGTTTCAGGATTGTACTTTGGCTTGTTTTGCTTGTTTTGTTATTGCACCGCTTCGCCGTTAGTCTAATCAAACTTTCGGTCTTTTGTTACCTCCAGTCAACTTCTTTGTTTAGTTCTTTCTATCCTTCAGATTTGTCTTTTGTTCAAACGTCAATTCTAGTGACATGACATGCACGCACAGTCTGAGCCTAATCTTAAATGTTAATCATAAAACCATTTAGAGGTGATCGAGACATTTAAAGGAAATAAGAACGATTTGAGATTATTTAGAATTCGAGTCATATGAAACTGGGGCATGTAAAACATAAAAAAACATTAAAGGCAAGTTGTCCATGTTGACATGGGGTCGGTCGTGGTAATGAAATGAGTGTGTCACCCAGCGATGCTTTAAAATGACAAATGAAAAGGAGAAAGGCCGGATATGGTTATCAATCCTAGCACAATCAGAAGATGTTGTAAATGTTTAAATATGTTGTTTGCACTTGGCATGTTTTGAAGATTGGAATGACGAAGAAATTTTGTTCTTCTATCTAAACACTTTATCCTTTGTTAACCCTTTGAGCCTTATTTATTTTCTTTCATACCCCTATTTCGGAATCAGTAGTAAAGGCTAGAAACACAAACGTAGAAAAAAAAGAAAAAGAACAAAACAACAAAAAGAAAAGAAAGAGATAAAGAAAAAGAAAAAGAAAAAGGAAAACAAGAACAACGAGGAATTGGGAACTACGTTTGACCTGATTCCTCAAAGAAGATACGTAGGCGCTTCACAGCTCGGTCATAGTGTAAATAAAAATAAAGAATCCCCAAGCAAGAAACTAGAGTAAATTTATTATAAATAAATCTAGTTCTAAAGGTTGTAAATTTTGAACCCAAAGTTGATTTGTTTTGAGCCTTTAATACCCTTTCTTTCTAGTCCTATCCAAATCTACATTACCGTCCAAAGAAAGACCTTTCGATCAATCTTCAAAAGAGGCCAAGTCAGGAAAATGAGAGAAGTTTTATCAGAACATAACACTCTGATTCCCAACAGAAAAGCCTCTAATCTCCAGCAGAAGAAATATGATAGAGTCTTAGCAGTAACACCCAAAACCCAGCTGAGAAGTAATACAAATGAGAGAGTCTTATCGGAGAAAACCTTCACCGGCACCATAAGGCGATGAAAGTTTGAGAGAAAAACCAAAATGAGAGAGGCTTGATAGTAAAAATCCTTCGGGCACCACAAGTTGAATAAAGATTAAGAATCAGATGGAAATCACCACACAGAAATCTTGAAAGACGATTGACGACGAAGGATAGGCCATATGTGCATGTCAGGACCATTAGAGCCGGTATTCGCATTTGATAGGATTTTATTTTATAGTTTCTCTTGTTAAAGAGTCATCTTTTTTTTTTGTCTTCTATTTTTGTTTACTTTTATCTTTCTTTTTTCATCCAAAAATTCCCCAGTAGAGTCTGTTTGACCAGAACAAGTTAGAAATGACTTCAAAATTTGTCATCAGCTTTCCAATTATGCAAGACAAAATCTGATTGGTACACCCAAGTGGTATAAGTCAAGACGGATCAAGCGCAAGGCCAGTGTCCAGAAGGATATTCCCCAGCAAGAGGAAATTGGCAAAGGGGTGGATCAGTGTCAAGGAGGATACCTCCATCAAAAAGTGAAGGTTAATAACCTCAAGGCCAAGGCCAGTGAGACTCAAAGGTCGGGAAAAAGCCAGTTCCCTAGATATGCCACAAAAGAAGGGGGGGTATCCACAGTAGAAAATGTATTTTTAGTGACAAGGATGAACGAAGAAAATGGTTCATCAGTAACATGCAAGATCCTCAAGCAGGGTCACTGTCATAGGAATTTGGGTGGTTAGGATACCAATGGAAAACAACGGGGAAAGGCTTGTGAATGAAGAGTCATCAAGGAAGGCGGGGAAGCAAGAAAGGGAAAAACTATCCCCAGCAGGATTATTTGCTTGCCAAATAATAACATCCCCAGCAAGTTTTGACAATTAAACCCAAAGCAGGGAAAGAGGAGGAGAACCATCCCCAGTAGGAGCATCACAACCAACCACCGCATTTTGAACTAACAAATTTTCTTTGGTTTGAAGAAGGTAAAGGAAATGGCATGCCACAAGGAAGATTATAAAACTGGGGCAGAAAATTTTCCTTTCATTTTGAAAATTTTCTGGAAGTTAGGTACCCACTTGGTGAAGAAGAAAGATAAGACAAGCCTCAAGGGAAGTGGTCATTCAACCAGTATTATCCCAAGAATAACAAGTGTTAACGAAGAAATTTGTATCCCTAGCGGACAGACCAAAAGGATGAAACTTGTGTTTAGAAAAAGCAAAAGGCCAGTGTCATCCGCAGCAGCCTCAGAAGAGTGAAGCACCAGTTTTGAAGAAATGAAAATCCCCCATTAGTGTTATCCTCAAAAGCGTTATACCCAGCTGATAACATTTTTATCCCCAGCAGGTAAGTAAATAATCCCCAATAGTGTTATCCCCAGCAGTTTCAATGGAAGACAACACGAGTTTTAACGGAAGCAGTTCAGCAAGAAGGTAATTCAGGAAAAAGGAAATGGTTTTGGAGGAAAAGGGAGACGCACTTCCTAGTTTAAATCATTGATATTTCGCTCTAGGAGACGCACTTCCTAACTTCAGTTCCATGTATAGGAGATGCACTTCCTAAATTAAGATTTCATTCATAGGAGACACAATTTCTTGTTTAAAATCATTAAAGTTTCACCCATAGGAGACGCACTTCCTATGTTTATTTTTACTCATAGGAGATGCACTTCCTAAGTTTATTTTAATGCATAGGAGACGCTCTTCCTGAATTAATATTTCATTCATAGGAGACGCACTTCCTAGTTTAAATCATTGAGATTTTACTCATAGGAGACGCACTTTCTAGTTTAAATCATTGAGATTTTACACATAGGAGACGCACTTCCTAAGTTTATTTTTACCCCTAGGAGACGCACTTCCTAAGTTTATTTTTACCTATAGGAGATGTACTTCCTAAGTTTATTTTATTCATAGGATATGCACTTCCTAAATTTAGATTCGCTCTAGGAGACTCACTTCCTAAGTTTATTTTCACTCATATGAGATGCACTTCCTAAATGAATAGTTCATGCATAGGAGACACACTTCTTAAGATTTCATTCGTAGGAGACGCACTTCCTAGTTTAAAATCATTAAAGTTTCACCCATAGGAGACGCACCTCCTAAGTTTATTTTTACTCATAGGAGATGTACTTCCTAAGTTTTTTTTAATGCATAGGAGATGCACTTCCTAAATTAAGATTTCCTTCATAGGAGACGCACTTTCTAGTTTAAATCATTGAGATTTTACTCATATGAGACGTACTTCCTAGTTTAAATCATTGAGATTTTACCCATAGGAGACGCACATCCTAAGTTTATTTTTACCCCTAGGAGACGCACTTCCTAAGTTTATTTTACCCATAAGAGATGCACTTCCTAAGTTTATTTTATCCATAGGAGATGCACTTCGTAAATTTAAATTCGCTCTAGGAGACGCACTTCCTAAGTTTATTTTCACTCATAGGACACGCACTTCCTAAATTAATAGTTCATGCATAGGAGACACACTTCCTAATTAAGATTCCATTCATAGGAGACGCACTTCCTAAGTTATTTTTACCCATAGGAGACGCACTTCCTAAGTTTATTTTCATGCATAGGAAACACATTTCCTAAATTAAGATGTCATTCATTGAAGAAGCACTTCCTAATTTAAAGTCATTAAAGTTTCACCCATAGGAGACACACTTTCTATGTTTATTTTTACCCATAAGAGGCGTACTTCCTAAGTTTATTTTCATGCATAGGAGACGCACTTCCTAAATTAAGATTTCATTCATAGGAGAAGCACTTCCTAGTTTAAAGTCATTAAAGTTTCGCCCATAGGAGACGCACTTCCTAAGTTTATTTTTACCCATAGGAGACGCACTTCCTAAGTTTATTTTCATGCATAGGAGACGCACTTCCTAAATTAAGATTTCATTCATAGGAGACACACTTCCTAGTTTAAAATCATTAAAGTTTCACCCATATGAGACGCACTTCCTAAGTTTATTTTTGCCCATAGGAGACGCACTTTCTAAGTTTATTTTCATGCATAGGAGACACACTGTGAGCACGTGATTTTTGCCCTACATGCGAATTACTCCCAAAAAATTCAAAATAAAATCATTTCTTGTATCGTTGTAATATCCGTGGATTTATGTGTTAATTTTTCTTTATTATTTGTATTTTTGTGTGTGCATGTTTGTTTGTTTAGATTAAGAAAAATACAAGATACATTGCGTTTGCCTTCTTAGGATTTAATTTACGATTGAAAGTGGTCAAGTTTATTTGAAAAAATAGAAAATCAAAACAAATATATATTTTTGCTTTTCCAGTATTTACTGTCCCAATTGTGTGATTTATATTTAATTGATGTTTAAATTGAGTGTGCTAATTGTTGGTATGACTTAGTTAGTATTTTTATTTTTTATAAATTAATTAGATTTTTCGTAATGCATTTAGAATTGTTGTATATTAGAAATTAAAAGAAAAGGAAGAAATAGAGAGTGAAAGTTCGGCTTGGGCCATTTGAAAAAAAAAAAGAAATTGGATCAGGCCCATATATTTTACCCAAAAAACAACCCATAGCCGGATCCATCTCCCAGCCCAATTACCCCCTTTGATCTGAACCGTTGGATTCTTTTGATCCAACGATTGAAATTAATTCTTGTATTTTAATTACCCAAAAACCCCCAAAGGCCCAAGACCACCCTCATTTCCCCAAAAACCTATTCCCTCTCTAAACCTTCAGCGACTGAACTCCGCCGCCGCCGTGCTCCGCCACCGGAAATCGCCTCACGGCGGTTCCGGTGGTCCAAACCACCCCATTTTAACACCATAGAATCCCCTAACCCCCCTCTACACGAATCCCTTAACCACTTGTCTCGAATCACTCCCGAATTCTTCGAATATCTGATCGAAAATTCGCCGGAATTTGAAAATACCCCAAAACACCCAAGACTCACACCGAACACTCCCCCGACCTCCCTCTCACCGTAATCAACATTATTTTTGTTCGAATCTAGCCCTAACTGTTCGAACCCCAAATCAAGATTTCAAGAACCCTAGAATCGGAATTAGGGATTTTCGTTTGAATTCAAAAGGAAATTGGGGTCTAATAGACCTTAATTGGATTGTTTTTACTTAAAAAAATATTTCAATTAAAGTCTTTTCGACCCCGAATGCCAAGACCCCAAGTCGGCCGAATCTCCATTTTTTGCTTCGAAGGTATTTCTTATTTCTTCTCTGTTTTTGTTTGATTATACTCGTCGCTTTAGTATTTTTCGATTGTTGTCGATTTTGTTGTGATTCGGCTGCCAATTCTCTTTTTCCTCATCTCTTTGGGACCTTTTTATTTGGTCGATCTGTTATTTGTTATTCTTCATTGTTAACGTGTAATTGTAAGTCAAATTCACTTCGTTATTTAATATCGTCGATTTGTTTGATGTTGAATTCCGAAAATGCTGCCCGAAATTTGTATTGTCACTGCTTTTGCATTTGTTTGGTTATCAATTGTACATATCGTAATCGTTTAATCGAAGGTTAGTCGATTGGTTTCGTAGGTCTGTTGTTATCACTGTGGAATAGAAATTGATCCCTATTTGTGCCCATAATCACTGTTGGACAGAATTTGGATTGCTTGTGATGTTTGTTAACTGTTTAATCCATTTAAGTGTTCAAAAACTAAGCCCTAGAGTGCACTGCACATGGTTTAAGTTGCTGGAACTGCTGGACAACAGTATATTCCAGTGGTTTTTGCCTTTAGTGGTTGTTTAATTGTATAAAGCCCACCTTTAGACAAATCAGGTTGGAATAATCAGAGAATATCAGTATTTCTAACTTTGTTAAGTGCTTTAAAAGCTGGAAAATCAGAACAAGCATGGGGAAAATGATTCAAAAGTTTAAAGGTGCCCATGTGCTAAGGAGAGAGTTTGAATTTTGATTATTCAGGAAAGTGCAAGAGGGCTGTTATGTTTGGCTATAAAACTGGCAGAACAGTTTCTCACAAAAAACACACACATTGAGATAGAGAGCTGAAAACAGATGTATTAGATACCTCTACACACTTTGAAAACCTTACTGGAACTATTCAATTTTGAAACCTCTTTTAGCTATCAATTTTCTGCCTAAGTTTTCTTCTTGCTATCACTGGGAAAATTCTTGAAAGGATTGTTTAGAGATTTCAAAGTCCGTTTTAAGCAATTTCCTCTCATATAAACCTGTTTCATTGCTTGAAATCAGAGTCAATTCGAGTCTGTCTCTTTTGCTTTCCCCGTGCTTTAAGCAGTTCAAGTTAGCTAAAGGTTCTATTGGTTTGTTTGGATTTGGTCCATTGTTGCTGTTTGGTTTTTTTCTGAAAACTGCCGCTGGTTCGTTTTAAACTCCCTGTTTGGCTTAAACCATTCCTGGAACCTCCTGTTATCCTTGGTCATTTGGTTCTTCGAGCTTTTGTTGGAATTTGGGTGTCACTACTGTCACTTGCTGCTGTTATTGTACTGTTGCTGGTTTACTGCTACTGCTGATTTTTCTTCTGCTTCATTTTTGTTCCATTCCAGGTACACATTCCTTGGGTTTGTCTACTCTTGCACTAGAAATGAAATGAAAGACCACTTTGAATCATGTCGTTGAAGCCATTACATAAACGACTTTGTTAGTTATCTGTTAATTTAAGGACTGTTAGGTGAAATAGAAATTGCATTGTTAATCATTAAAAGTTTAAGAGTGTACATAGTCTTATATGCCTTAGTTCTTACTTTCAGCATGTACGAGTTGAAGGAAAACCTGTTAGGCTTGTATTATCCATCATTGTAAACTTGATTTATTTTTAGACTATCGTTTTAGTTTTTTTTTATCATGCTTAACTAGTTTCTATTTTTGCTATCATATATCTAGATCTATGTAAGTAAAACTAGCCAATACAAATTGGGATTCTCCTTGATATTTTAAATAGGTAATTTGTCAAAGTCAAATAGTTTAAGCATGTTTAAGGTATTAATTTGATTGACGTTAACTATTAATGCAAGTTGTTTCGAATCATTTTCGAATTTCTTCATTTGATTTGCCCTTGAAATCTATTTGTATTTAAGCAAACAAGATAAGTTAGCTCGGGCTTTAGATGCCAATGTTAGTTCAATTTTAATCGCATAGTCTTGATTTCGCTAATTAACACCGGATTGAGGATAGTAAACAATCTTACTTTTAATAATTGGATCAAGGTGAATTATTTCTATTTCGCACATTTTGATCAATTTTCCGTTAGTTTAAATCTGTTCATTCAATCTCCGGCCATAAGTCAAAAGCTAGGAAATAATACATCACTTGGTACGATTCTTTAATTGGAAATAATTTTAAGGGATACGCTTTTTTTTTAAATAAATTGATCTGTTTTGGTTTAGTTTTACAATGGCTTTAAATCGGCATAGTTTAAAATAAGTAATCCGGATACTTTTTTTTTATTATTCACCTATCTGTCAAAGTCTGAGCCTATGTTGTAATTAGTCTTTCTTTTGGTATGTTTTCAAATTAATAGAGCGGTTTAAAGTTTAATCAGAGCATATAATCTATAAGCATGTTAAAATCAGATAATTTTTAGCCATTTATATTAATTGAAGCGACCGTGCTAGAACCACGGGATCCGGGGGTGCCTAACACCTTCCCTCGGGTCAACAGAATTCCTTACTTAGAATTTCTGGTTCGCAGACTTCATTGGAAAGTCGAAATTTCCTCGATTCGGGATTTAAATAAATTGGTGACTTGGGACACCTTAATTTATTCCAAGTGGCGACTCTGAAATAAGTAGAATAATCTCGTTTCGAATATTGTCACTTAAATTGGAAAAACTCATTCGCGCATCTACCCCCCGGGTAATGGGCGCGCCAAAAGGAGGTGTGACAGCTCTGGCGACTCTGCTGGGGACAACAAACCCAGAACCACTGGTTAAGGGTTTAAGAATTCGAGCTTTGAATAATTATTTTATTTGGCTTATTTATTATCTGATTTTATTACATGTTTATATTTGATATGCTAAATGATGCTTTACCGCTTTGATATTTTGTGAACTGTATATAAATTGTGCCTATACCCGTTTTTTCTCTTCTGAGTCTTTTGAAATATAATACCGGGCATATGCTGGACATAGCCCGTTCTTCTCAAGATAGCCGTGGTGCTTGGCACCCGGTGAAGGATTTTGTAGTCACACATGTTTAGGCGGAGAGTTTGTCAATTAAGCCGGAAAGCCATGCTACCGGTGCACTGACACTCTTCGGCTCGAGTTGTCCGCTCGAGTTAAAGCCAGTCTAGACACTTTTTCCAACAGGACGATGACTTAGAATAACAAAACCTTATGCCGGATCCCCGATAGGAACGTTTATTTGCATCATGTGCATATTTGACTTATGAGGCTCAACACAGGGGTTGGGCTTGTCTAGGACAAGTGTACCTGAAACAAAAGACCAACTTGTTGCATCTTTCTGTGTGCATTTATTTGTTCCGATCTTACATGCCGACCGGTTTGTTAAAAAGAGGGGAAAGAAGTGGAAAACGTCAGGGTATAGAGTCAAAATAGTTAGTTCTTTGAAAATAAATTTTGAAAAAATGAAAAAAAAAATCCAAATAAATTTTCTTAATTTTACGAAAATAGTTAGTTCTTTGAAAATAAATTTTGAAAAAATGCAAAAAAAAAATTTCAAATATATTTTCTTAATTTTACGAAAATAGTTTAGTTTCTTTGAAAATAATTTTGAAAAATGCAAAAATTCCAAATAAATTTTCTTAGTTCCTTTGAAAATAATTTGTTTTAGAAATGCTGTTTAAAAACAGTCTGTTTTCTTTTCTTAAAATGATTTAGTTTTTTTATTTTCGAACTACGCAAGTTTGATTCTCACCAAACATGAGATACGTAGGCAACCCATATCGGGCTCAACTAATACTGATTTTTTTTAGAAAAATAATAATAAAATATTAGGATTTTTGTCCTTGGTCGAGAGTTAGGAAATTTTGCAAAAATAGCCAAACGCCTCAAAAGAGGCGCCGGAGGACTAATTTCGCAAAACGGAATATAGACATCACACTGGTATCCTGTTACACTGCCTTCAAATCTTCTTCAAGTGCTGAAAGGCCGTATTAACAAGATTCGTTTTTTTAATAATAAAAAAGAAATTTGAAAAAAAAAATCTTAAGTTCATTTTTTCTTTTCTAGGATCAGCATGACTTCCTCACAACGAATCGGCCAGAAGAGGGCAAGAGACGAAATGCCACCCATGTTCATGGTCCAGGACAAGACTCCAGATCGGCTCTGTAAATGGTGGACTAGTTTTTCGGCTTGGGAAAGAAATCAAGTTCACAAGCACCTCAAGTTTCTTCCGGACATCATGATGATAAAACCGGATAAAAATGTGATCAGGGCTTTAGTGAGTTTTTGGGACTCAACAAGCAATGTGTTCAGATTCCGGGACTGCGAAATGACACCCACCTTGGAAGAATTGGGCGGACTCACAGGACTTGGAAAAGTTTTGCACAAAAAGAGACCCGCAGCTCCTAGGCAAATGGGTGTGAATAATTTCTTGAAGAAGTTATGTCTCCGGCGGGTTCCCATGGGTTGTTTGGAGAATGGTTGGTTGCCACTGGATTATCTTTACGACAGATTTGGTGATAAGGATGGGTTCGCGAAATTCTCAAACACTGAATTTGTCAACCAGTTGAATTATGACGTCTGGGGAGACTTAAGGATTTATGCCTTTATGATCGCTTTTTGGGAACCATGGTTTTTCCCGAACGTGGCGGACGCATCAGAATCCGTTTGGCTGCGGTGGTCTCATATCTACAGAGTAACGAGGAACACACTGTTCTTCCGATGATCCTAGGAGACATCTTCCGGGCCTTAACTCGATGCCAAGAAGGACAAGATTATTTTGAAGGTTGCAATATCTTATTACAAATGTGGTTTGTAGAACATCTCTATCATCACCCAATTGTGATAGACTTCAACGTGAATTGGTTGAATTATATTCGCTGTCATACAAACAGAGCCGCCCGTTGTAACCTTCCAGAAGATTTGAGGACTTGGCAAGAACTTCTCAACTCTTTGAGAGCAGACCGACTTACCTGGAATTATTATTGGTTCCCTTCCACCAAAATCATGCATATGTCGACATACCGCCCATTCTACATACTAATGGGCTTCAGGGGTTTCCAACCATATGCCCCGCTACGTGTCATGCTGCAGTTGGGTAGAGAACAGAAAAGGCCCCCAATTGAGGATATGCGATCGTTTACATGGGAATTTGTGACGGAGGAGACCCCGAGGGAGACTTATGCACAAAAGGTATGGTTCGGTAGTCGACTCTCCGACATCGACGAAATGGTTGCCGATCGAGAACGGGGAGAAGTGAGTCTCGCATATCTTGAATGGTTCCACAACCAATCAATGCCGGAGCAAAGGTCAGAAAGGTCAGTGAAGTATGCCGTAGATTGGGAGAAAGAGGTAGAAGCCAGAGTAAGGGAGGCTAAGCATGATACAATGCAAGATTTCCAATCTTGCATTAACACTTTAAAAGAAGACAAGGGAATTTTGGAAGCTGCCATGGATATACAACAAGCTGATTTTGATCGGGAAAGGGCCGGTTGGGAGCAGGAAAGAGAAGCACTCCGAACTCAAATTCAAGAGATGCAATTGGCCGCAGAAAGGTCAAGGAGGAGTCGGAGTTATGAGATGTTGATAAACGATTTGGAAAGGAAAGCCTTTGAACACTAAGAAGACTTGGAGAAGGCAAAAGCGGCTTTGGTTGCAGTCCGGACAAAGTGGAAAAGAGCAGCCCACCAAGAAGCGCTCCGTCTACAACAAGTAGAAAAAGATTATGATGCAATCATCATTGATTTAAGAAAAGCAAATGCCGCTCTTAGAGATCAAACTCTCAGGCAAGTCCGGGATGCCAAAGCAGATAGGGACCGTTGCCACAACTTGATGGCACGGATGGAAAGACAAATAGATAGGCTCTTGGACCATATCTCCGGCAACGCTCAAGTCTTAGGGGCAAAGAACCGACACATAGGGCAGCTGCTCAGAGAAAAAGACATGATCAGGACCAGGATCAATGAAATCGGGCACTACATCACTATGAAGTGTTTGACTTGCGAACGAGTACCTCGGCCTACCCTCTTCTCTTCAATCATGGAATGTGTCCACCAAGTCATGGCAGAATTGGGGAGTATACAGAAAGATCTTACACCAAGAACGGCAGCAAGGCCAAACAACGCCCCCCGGGCGCAAAGATGCGAGGTGTTGGATCATGCTTAGAAGAGTCTGTTGTTTTAGAGTCTGTTTGTCCTTTTAAAAGTTTTCCTCCATTGTTGTCTTTTGCAAGTGTTTCAAGTTGGAAGTTTGTTGAAATAAAATTCATGAACGTTTCATTCATATCTTATGTCTATTATTTCCAAACTATGCCCGGTCTGATTCATGCGGGGACATGATACGTAGGCAATCCACATAAGATTCGATCATCAAAAAATAAAAAAAAAAAAAAAAAAAAAGAGAAAATAAAAAAAATAAAAAAAAATAAAAATAAAAATAAAAAGGGGAGGGGGAAGTTAAAAGAAAAGAAGATTGATAAAGGATGAAAGCGAAGGAAAATACAAACCGGAATGACGCATCGCAAACGAATACATGTAGCAACATCATCATCTGTATAAGTGCATCACACCCAACGTGAGATTACTTATCTGTTATGTTGTTTCAGACTAACCGTTTGTTTGCCAAACTCCAGGTTTTAGTAAAGAGTGGTTGATTTTGTGGTAATCTGGCACCACATTCGTACTTCACAAGGTCCAAAGGAAAAGTTCGGCAGCCTGAAAGTATTCATCCCTATTTCACTAGGTCAAAAAGGGTGCCGACATGTCTTCAGAAATGCCTTTAGCAACCATTCCCATTTCAGAGGAAAGCTCTTTGACAACCATCCCGGCTACTGAGTCGGCAGCTTTGGAGGAGAATAGAATTTTGCGTTGCCGCATGCTCGAGATGTTGGACGATTGGAACAACGGGAAAGAGCCCCCGAGTCTGATCCCTGGGTTCCCTAAAATTCTTCTCAGATCAAGTGGAATTTCCAATACCCCCATCAATTACCCGCCTACTCTGTTTGGGTATTATAATGCTACAACCCTCTCTGAATCACCCTCCACCTCCCATCCTCGGGTGACACCATATGATACATCCGCAAGAACATCGGTTGAGTTGCTAGTTCCAGTCACAACGCATCCCACCGCACATGCTCCTTTCTTCGATTCCACATCCTTTACATTCCCAGCACCACGGCTTACACGGGACCATACCCAGGTTTCAGCCAATATATATTCTCAGCCACCTCGATATGATTTTCTACCAAGCCAAAATCCAAAGGCTCCCGAGCAGGATGAGATGGCAAAAAGAATGAGGAGTTTGGAACAAAGCCTGAAGAACATGCAAGGTCTAAGTGGACAGAAAAGTGTATCTTACGCTGATCTATGCATGTTCCCGCACATCCACTTGCCATCAGGTTTTAAGACACCGAAGTTCGAAAAGTATGACGGGCATGGTGATCCCATTGCTCATCTGAAGAAATACTGCAATCAATTGCGACCTGCCGGCGGCAGGGAAGAATTGTTGATGGCGTACTTCGGAGAAAGTTTGGTCGGAATAGCATCGGAATGGTATATGGATCAAGACATATCTCGATGGCACATCTGGGATGATCTGGCCAGAGATTTTGTGAAACAGTTCCAATACAACATCAATATTGCGCCAGACATGAATTCCTTATCGAACTTAAAGAAGAAGCCCTCAGAAAGCTTCAGAGAATATGCCATCAAATGGCGAGAGCAAGCATCCAGGGTGAAACCCCCTATGGACGACATTGAAATGGTCACGACTTTTCTCCAAGCTCAAGAGCCGGACTACTTTCAAAATATGATGTCGGCGATGGGAAAACCTTTCGCCGAAGCAATCAAAATCGGAGAAATGGTAGAAAATGGCTTGAAAACAGGGCGAATTTTGAGTCAAGCGGCCATTCGGGCAACTTCCCAAGCCATTTAAGGCGGGTCTGGAGGGATGCCTAGAAGCAAAAAGAAGGAGGAAACTGCCATGGCGGTAGTAGAAGACAGAAGATATCGAACCTCAAGGCAGGTATTCTCCGACAGGGCCCCCCAGCATTACTATCCACACCATAGCATGGCCTATGCTCCTCCGCCTCCACCCTATGCAGTCATGAACATTCAACCTCTGGCACGGCCGCAGCCACCAGCCAACAGGAATCCACCTCCATTCCAGAGAAGCTAACCTCCTCACCCAAACCAGTATAATCCACGGCCAAATAACACCCGCCACCGTGAGCAACCCAAAATGAGCTTTACACCGATTGGGGAGCCGTATTCCACTCTTTTCTCAAAACTCAGGCAAGAAAACCTACTGCAGCCCATTCCGCAGAACAGGCAAGAATCCAGACTCTCCTGCCTACCAGAGGGGAATATACTGTGCCTATCATTCAGGTGTTGAAGGACACAGTACCGACAATTGTTGGACGTTGAAGAAGGCAGTGCAAGAATTGATCAATCAAGGGAGGATTGTCTTCGCAGATGAAGACATCCCAAATGTGACAAACAACCCATTACCGGCCCACAACAACGGGCCAGTGATTGGGATGATTTGTGACGACAAGGAATTTGACCCAGCTTTGAAAGCAATAATCGCCATCGCCAACATAGAGAAGTGACCTGAGGCTACCCCGAAACAAGAGAAAATGGGGAAAAGGGTTGAAGTTCTTGAGACTAGATCTAAAAAGACGATTGAATTGAAAGCATCGTCTCAGAAGAGCGGAGTCCTTTACCTCCCACGAGGTCGAGTGGAAAAACCATTATCAATAGGTGCCCCCAAGAAGTTCCACTTAAAGAGGGAAACAACAATGTATGTACCAAAGGGAACTTATGTGGCCCGAAAACCAGATGAACCCGTGGTTATTGCACGCGTGCAACAAAAACCAATGACAGATCCGTCCGCAGTACCCTGGAGCTACCAACGAACACTTGTTTCGCGCAAAGGGAAAGAGGTTGCAGGAAATTCATCTGAGAGCGTCCTGGGGCAGAAGTACTTAAACACGCAGGAGGTAAATAATGCCACACAAAGGCGTTTCCCATCAAAGAAACCTGTAAGAGCTGAAGAGGCAGAGGTCTTTTTTCAAAAGATGCAAATGCCTGACTATGAGGTGATAGACCAACTGCGCAAATGCCCAGAGCATGTGTCGATGTTGTCCCTTCTAATGAAGTCTACTGAACATCAGAAGGTTTTGTTAAAAGCCTTGAATGAGGCATACGTGCCTATTGAGAATTCATCCGAACTACTTGAAAGAATGACAGAGAGATTCTTCGCGATCAATCAGATTTCCTTCAGTAAAGTTGATTTGCCTTTGGAAGGTGCCACCCACAACAAAGCTTTGCATTTGACTGTCAAATGCGAAGGCTACTGTATGAAGAGGGTCATGGTTGATGGGGGTTCAGGGGTAGACATATGCCCGCTTTCCACTTTAGGCCGCATAGGAATCGGAGCTTAAAGGATTCGGCCTAACAACATATGTGTGCGAGCTTTTGACGGTGTGAAAAGAGATACTGTCGGAGAGATTGATGTAATTATGACCATCGGCCCGGTGGACTTCGAAGTGACATTTCAAGTTTTAGATATGGACACTTCCTACAACTTTCTTCTGGGGAGACCATGGATTCATGCGGCCGGAGCTGTGCCCTCTACCCTCCATCAGATGTTAAAATTCGAACACGAGGGACAAGAGATCGTGGTCCACGGGGAAGACGAGCAATCAATTTATCGAGATCCGTCCATCCCCTGCTTAGAAGCAGAAGCGGGAAGCGAACACATTGTCTATCAAACTTTCGAGATTGTGTTGGCGGATCAACACGAAGAAGAGAACCCTCTCCCCCAACCCTTTTTGTCTAATGCCTCCATCATGGTGGCAAAAGAAATGATTAAACATGGCTTCCAGCCGGGAAAAGGTTTGGGAAAGTCCCTACAAGGAGTGCCGAAGCTGATAACTTTACCCGTAGCTGAAAAGTTCTTCGGAGTAGGCTTTCGCCCAACCCCCGAAGATGAGAGATGGGCCAACAAGAGAAAGGAGAAAGGATGGGTTCTGCCGCAACCATTGCCACATCTGTACCAAACTTTTGTCCGACCAAGGTACATCGAAGAAGAAGAAGACGAGGTCTTCACATCGGAGGAAATTGAAGAAATATGTGGGGCCATGAGGAAAATGCTCTATGATGTTAATATGGTTCAATCGGGAGAAGGAACAAGCACCGCTGAGGTGCTGTATGTGGGCCCTGAAGCTAAATTGCAAAATTGGAAAGCCACACCCTTCCCAGTCAGGCGGGAGTTCTGGTAGATTTGTCCTGTCATTTTTTCCTTAATCACAAGTTACTTCAGGACGTAGCTTGGATGTTTTTCTTTGTTTTCTTGTATTTTTGGTTTTCTCAATGTAATTTTGTTTGTCTTCGGAAAATTCCAAGAAAATGAAATAAATATTTCATCATTTTGCACTCTTTCTAATTTTGTTATTTATTCTTCCTTTTCAGTTCTAATAATGCGGCTCTAAATAACATGACATGCTTGCGGAACTCGTGCTCAAATCCGAACACGCCACCTAATCTGGAAATAATGAACCAAGAACCGGAATACGATGAAGAAGAGGCTTTTAGGGAAATAAATCGAGAATTGGAACATTTTGAGAATAAACCTAAGCCAAACTTGAATAACACCGAACCGGTTAATTTGGGAACTATTGAAGAGGTCCGAGAGACCAAGATAAGCATCCACACAGATGAGAAAACACGAGATGCAATAATCCAACTCTTGTTTGAATTTAAAGACGTGTTTGCTTGGTCTTATGACGACATGCCAGGATTAGGAGCTGATCTAGTGGTGCACAAATTACCAATCTACCCTGACTGTCGCCCAGTGCAACAGAAGCAAAGAAAGTTCAAGACTGACATCAGTGATAAAATCAAAGAAGAAATCACTAAGCAGTTGAAAACAGGGGTAATTCGAGTGGTACAATACACCACGTGGTTGGCTAATGTTGTACCCGTGCCAAAGAAGGACGGAAAAACTCGAGTATGCGTTGACCACCGAGATCTGAATAAAGCAAGTCCTAAAGATAACTTTTCTTTACCGAACATCCACATCCTTGTTGATAACTATGCCAAACATGAGATACAATTGTTTGTGGATTGTTACGCGGGATATCATCAAGTGTTGATGGATGAAGAGGACGCCGAGAAGACTGCTTTTACCACACCTTGGGGGACTTACTGTTACAGAGTCATGCCGTTCGGCTTGAAAAATGCAGGAGCGACGTACATGAGAGCTATGACTGCCATTTTCCATGACATGATGCATCGGGAAATAGAGGTGTACGTGGACGATGTGATCATCAAATCCAGAACTCAGGGCGATCATGTGCGAGACTTGAGGAAATTCTTTAAGAGGTTGAGGAAGTACGATTTGAAGTTGAATCCAGCCAAATGCGCTTTTGGAGTCCCGTCAGGTAAACTTTTGGGTTTCATAGTCAGTAGAAGAGGTATTGAAATAGATCCCACAAAGATAAAATCCATCCGGGATTTACCTCCTCCCAGAACAAAGAAAGATGTAATGAGTCTTCTAGGCCGACTAAACTACATCAGTAGGTTCATCGCTGAGTTGACTTCCACATGTGAACCCATATTCAAGTTGCTGAAGAAAGACGCCGCAATCAAATGGACAACAGAATGTCAAGAAGCTTTTGACAAAATCAAAGAATATTTGTCAAACCCTCCGGTCTTGGTCCCGCCAGAGCCAGGGAGACCTTTCTTCTTGTATTTAACAGTCTTGGAAAACTCTTTTGGTTGTGTCCTCGGACAACGTGATGCGACAGAGAAGAAAGAGCAGGCGATTTACTACCCGAGCAAGAAGTTCACTAGTTATGAGGTCAAGTACACTTTGCTGGAAAGAACGTGTTGTGCTTTAACTTGGGTCGCTCGGAAATTGAGACACTACCTCCAAGCCCATACGACTCACCTCATTACTCGGTTGGATCCTTTAAAGTATATATTCCAGAAACCGATGCCTACCGGAAGATTGGCAAAATGGCAGATCCTGCTCACTGAGTTTAACATAGTCTATGTCACTCGCACGGCAATGAAGGCTCAAGCATTAGCAGACCATTTGGCTAAGAACCCGATCGACAAAGAGTGTCAACCATTGAATACCTACTTTCCTGATGAAGAGGTAAATATGACAGAAGTTGTTGCAGAGGACAGTCATGCTTGGAAAATGTTTTTCGATGGGGCGGTAAATGCTAAAGGTGTAGGGATTAGGGAAATCTTGATCTCTCCTGCTGGTCAGCATTACCCAGCCACGGTTAGGCTCCGTTTCTTTTGCACGAACAATACGACTGAGTATGAAGCTTGTATCATGGGTATGAACATGGCAGTTGATCAGGGCGTCGAAGATTTGTTGATCATGGGAGATTCAAATCTAATTATCAAACAATCTCAAGGTGAATGGGAAACTCGGGATGTTAAACTCCTCCCTTACCGACAGCACGTGAATATTCTTGGCAAGCGATTTGCATCGATAGAGTTCAGGTATATCCCACGATGTCACAATGAACTGGCTGATGCACTTGCCACTTTAGCTTCAATGCTACCTTATCCGGGCAACGCCCATGTCAATCCCTTGGAAATCCAAATCGGGGAAAGCCACGGTTATTGCAATGCAATCGAAGAGGGACCAAGCGTCAAGCCATGGTACTACGATATCAGGAGATTTTTGAAAATGCAAGAATACCCAGAACATGCTACTGGAGATCAAAAGAGGACCATTAGGCGACATGCAGGTGGTTTCTTTTTGAGCGGCGAGGTCCTGTATAAAAGAACCCCGGATCTTAACCTCTTAAGGCGTGTTGATGCCGAAGAAGCAGGAAGAATCATGTACGAAGTACACGCAGGAGTATGCGGGCCTCATATGAATGGGTATGTCTTAGCCAAGAAAATCCTTCGAGTAGGTTATTATTGGATGACCATGGAGAAAGATTGTTTCGGTTTTGTCCGAAAATGCCATCAATGTCAGGTACATGGAGATCTGATTCATGCACCTCCAACTGAGCTACATCCCATGTCGGCACCGTGGCCATTTGTCGCTTGGGGAATGGATGTCATCGGCCCGATTGAGCCGAAAGATTCGAATGGGCACCGATTCATACTGGTGGCTATCGATTACTTCACAAAATGGGTCGAAGCCATCACTCTCAAATCAGTCACTAAGAAAGCTGTGGTGGATTTCGTACACTCAAATCTTATCTGTCGTTTTGGTATACCTGCAACTATCATCACAAACAATGCTGCGAATTTGAATAGTTGTTTGATGGAAGAAATATGCGAGCAATTCAAAATAACGCATAGGAACTCCACCCCTTATCGGCCCAAAGCAAATGGTGCCGTGGAAGCAGCAAACAAAAACATTAAGAAGATTTTGAGAAAGACAATCCAAAGCTCTAGACAATGGCATGAACAATTACCGTTCGCTTTACTGGGATACCGTACTACGGTACGCACATCGGTAGGAGCAACTCCATACCTGCTAGTCTATGGAACCGAGGTCGTGATACCGGCAGAGGTAGAAATTCCTTCACTTCGTACGATTGTTGAAGCAGAGATTGAAGATAGCGAGTGGGTTAAGACTCGTTTGGAACAATTAACTTTGATCGATGAAAAGCGAATGGCTACAGTCTGTCACGGACAACTGTACCAACAAAGGATGGCTCGTGCTTACAACAAGAAAGTACGCCCGAGAAATTTTGAAGTAGGTCAGTTGGTTTTAAGACGCATTCTTCCATATTGTCACACCTCCTTTTTCCGCTTACCCGCGAGAGCGCGAGGGAGTTTTTCCAATTAAAGGACAATCGAAACGGGATCAATTTATTTAATTCAGAGTCGCCACTTGGGAAAATAATGGTGTCCCAAGTCACCGGTTTGATCCCGAACCGAGGAAATTTATGACTCTGTAATACAGTCTGCGAAACTAGAAATCTGGATAAGGAATTCTGTTAACCCGAAAGAAGGTGTTAGGCACTCCCGAATTCCGTGGTTTTAGCATGGTCGCTCAACTGCAATTTTTGTTTCTATCTGATTTCTTTATATATTTTATTTGTGTGCTCTTATACTCCACTTTTATTTTTAGAAGAATTGCGACGTCACGAAAACACATTTCGAGCCGCACCGCAACCAGTACGCCTGCGACTTTGATGTATTTCAGTTTCGCCGAGAGTAAGATTTGGGTCACATAAATGCGCACACGTGGTTAGGAAGGTATTATTATTAACTAACGCGCCTAAAGTAATTTCGCGTTTGTACTTTGCGAGGGCCATGAAATTTGATAAATGGCCCACCTCGAGTCTCTAATTAATTTTTTAATTAAGTAATTAACGAGGGCCCCCACATTTGTATTTGGTTTGGTGAGGCTCGTCTCATTTTTATTATGGGCCAACCTAGAGCAACTACAATTTTTCTATTTATTATTTGTCTCTATAAGGCCAATTAATTTACATTAATAAATCTGGGCCTTTAATTCCAGTCCGCATTCAAACAAAAGGGAATATCTTTTTAGCTTGAACCCGCTACCTAATTCGAAAGCCTAAATTCATATTGCCAATTAATTCTCATATTCCTAATATAACTCTTAAGGAATTTTATTTGGAATGGCACGTCTCAAACTATTTCAAAGGATGTTATTATTCGAAAACGTTATAATCGGGTTACATGAAACGCACCCCGAACCAAACTAAGTGTAACCATAGTCTATTTGTTTGAAGTGTGCAAAGGAAATCACAAAATAGAACCCCACAAATAGCTACTCTACGCTACTTTTAATCTATGCATCATCATTACTGCATTAATTATATAATATCATAGGATTTTCATGTAACAACTTAGTCATCTGAATTTGTAATAGATCTTGGAGTTAATTTTTGCACAAGGTTGCATAAATATCCTTATATAGGCTCAAACAATTGCTCGCTTATCATAAAAGGAAAAACAAAATAACCAAATTATCATTCACATATGAGGACCTACTGCAATAAACAATAGCATTAAGATGCTCAATGAATGGAAAAACGAATGCCAGCTAGCGAATCACATAATTTCATAAACAACTATAAAATAGGAGAAAATCAAGTAAACAAATAAAACATATGCACTTATTTAATTTTTGTTGAGTAAACTGACCGTTGAAACATGTTGAACAAATCGAAACACGGACAGAGCAACGAAGCCGGAGCCAACTGACCGGGCGGGAATTGTAATGGCGGCATAGCCCGAAGTAGCCTCGTCGTAGATCCTCGATGAACTCGGATCGGAATCTCGAATAACGACCAACCAACTGAAACGAACTCCGACCTCGAAGCTGGTCGGAACCTCGAACTAAACCAGCAAAATGAAACCAATGAACTGCATGATAGCGTCGGGTGATTTGGCACTGTTTTTGTATTCGATGGGGTTTTACAGCTGGTTTTGGACTGAGTTTAGGCTGGTTTCACTGGTGTTTCAGGGGTGTATCAAAGTATTTTCCGGCGTGGTTCCATGGTGATTTCGGGTGGACGTTTGGAGTTGTTCGCTACTGCTCGTTCGTGGTGGAGTTTGACGCGAGGAACGGGAGTGGCGATGAAGATGATGAGGATTTGGAGGGATCGTTTTTGTTCTATGGTTGGTTAGGAATTTTTCTCTGAAAGGTGGGGTGGGGTGCGCTGAAGAAGACGAAGTTCCAGGGGGGGGGTCTGTTTGTTCGCTGCCCGTTGCTGAAGGAGATGAAGAAAAAACCTTTCAAAAACGTGAGTTCCTCCAGAAATGCAAACAACAGTACCTCTCTATTTTTTTTTAATATTTTTTCTCCTTTCTTTTGCCTCTCTCTCCCTTCTTTCTGCCGTTTTTTCTTCTTCTTTAAAAAGAAGATGTCTAGTCCTATATATTTTTCTATTCCCTTTGGCTTTTGTCTTTTTGTTTTTTTAATCATTTTTTTTCTTTTCAAAATCCTCTCCTCATTTGTGTCCGTTCACCTTTCTTATGTGGTGTGCAGGTTATGTTTTTTTTTTTTGTCTTTTTCTTTTGTCTTTTTTTTCTTTTGTCTTTTTCTTCCTTTTTCAAAATGCTTTACATTATTCTAACATTTTCTTAAAATATTCAAGACCATACAAGAATATGATGGGTCTGATTCGTCCGTGTCTCCCACATGTGTGGTGGACTCGGATTATTATGGGCTAGGTCCGAAAATTATAAAACCGGGTAGTTTGAACCCGAATATTATTCTTTGCCCGGAACCGAGAATGAGAACACGGTATTATTAATTAATCCTACGTAAGCAAAATAACTATAAGACTAATAATTAAAACAAAATTATTTTTATTTTTTCCAGATTGAAGTAACTGCAAAATATTAATTATATTATTTTTGTTTTGTAATTTTCGTTTTTATATAAAAATAAAGATATAAAGAACTATTTTTTATATTTTTTAAGTTTAAAATGACTACAAAATATTAATAAAAATTATTTTTGTAATTTTCGTTTTTAATAAAAAGATAAAAATATAAAGTACTATTTTTGTATTTTTCAAGTTTAAAATGACTACGAAACATTAATAAAACTATATTTTTGTTATTTTTTATTTTAAGGTAAAAATAAAGTAAAAGAGTCAAATTTAGCTAAAATAGCTATATTAAAACTAAACTAAATATTTTACGCTAAAAATATAAAAAATCTCGGGGAGGGTCAAAAATCACGCGTTTACACACATCACCAGGAAACGAAAGGAAAATTCGCTCCTAATTGGAAGGGACCATACATCGTCAGGAAGATACTGCCGAGAGGAGCGTTATACTTGGGAGACATGGAAGGAAAAGATCCTGAAACAGTTGTGAATGCAGATGCTGTGAAAAGGTATTATGTCTGAATTTGCTTCAATGATGTCCTCACAAGTCGAAATGATTGAAGGCTTTTATTCCCGCTACCCAAACACTACCAACCCTTTTTGTAAACCCTTTGAGCCGTTTACCTTTCTTTGGCTACCCTCTTTGTAATCCATCACTAAAAAAACCAAAAACCAAACAAAACAAAACAGAACAAAGTTCCTGAACTACGTTCTGACATGATTCCGAAAGGATACGTAGGCAACCTCTCCCTGAGGTTCAGTCACACCAAATTAAAAATCCCAGTTTCCCCAAAAAATGAAACTGGGGCAGATGATATTGTTGGTTCGGTTTAAGATCCGTCAAGATAATTCCAAAGTTGTAATTTTTGTCCACAATTCTTGTTACCCAAACCGAGTACAAGTCCTTCAAGATCGATTGGAAGCTGTGAAAAAATCATTGTTGCGGTCCGAAGTTCCTGGAATGAAAAGAAATAAAACGAGAGAGTCTTATTGGTGAAAACCTTCGGGCACCATAAGACGATGGAAGTAGAGAAATACAAAATGAGAGAGCCTGTTGGTAAAAACTCTCAAAGAGTGCTATCTGGCGATGGCAAGAAGAGAAATGAGAGAGGTCGATTGGCGAAAATCCGCAAAAGGGCGCTATCAACCAAAAAGGTTGTTTCACCACAAGAGGTCCTGGCACGGCTCCTTAGCTCGGAAACATAGACCCGTTTTGGTTCATAAGAAAATGGGAGTTTGTGACGATCAAGCATCTAGTCCGAGAAGCATGTCATGTTGGTTAAAGTCAGCATATACCTCAGATAAGTCCTTCTTTTCCCCCGAAAGGGACTCCTCTATCTTTGATACGTTTTTCCTTCCTTTGTTCATTCTTTTTCTTTGAATCCCTTTCGGTTTAATTTTAATTCTGAAACTAATACGAAGGAAGGCGACAGGACCGGTTTTACAGGACTCCGCCTGGTAAAGAAGAAAAGAAAAATAGCCTCAGTGGTGTATTGATACAATCCACGATTGGATCGTAATGATCGATTGTTTCCAAAGAAACGGAGTTTAGAAAGGAAATGGAAATCAAAGGCCAAGGTTTTAGAAGAGACGGAATAAGGCCGAAGGATAGAACCCGCACGGAAAATCCTCGTGGAATTCCGGGAATGAACCCGGTTAGTTTGAAAGGAAGTCACCCCAAAGACAATTGGTAGCAAACTTCTCAATGGAAATGGGGAAACGATCAAGCAATGAAGATAATCAAGGCCACAAAGTCAACCACTTTTTCAACTGATAAAATGTTCTTTGTTGAAAGCAGGTCTGTTTAATTATGCAAGAAGAAGGTACAACTCAAAGAAGTGAAGTACGCAAACATTGAAATGGCTTTGGAACAAGGAAAACACATAAAAAGGGAAGTTTCTTTTTAGAGCTCTATCTTATGCATTTGTTGATGGTTAAAAAGAAAGCCTAAAAGAAATCCCAAAAGGAAGAATAAAAGAAAAGAAAATGAAAACTCCAAAAAAGAGAATCAAATCATATCACTCCAATATCTGTTTGGACCCCGGTCAGAAAAACCGAGGGTCTTTCCGGCCAGAAAGCCGTGAAACTTTTATCCCCGGTCAGAAAACCGAGGATCACCCAGTCAGAAAACTGCGGAGCCATTTACTTTTACCCCGGCCAAAAAACCGAGGATCTGACGGCCAAAAAACCATTAGATATTGTTTGAATTCCGGCCAGAAAGCCGTGAAACTTTTATCCCCGGTCAGAAAATCGAGGATCTCCCAGTCAGAAAACTGCGGAGCCATTTACTTTTATCCCGGCCAAAAAACCGAGGATCTGACGGCCAAAAGACAGTTAGATATTCTTTGAATTCCTGCTAGAAAGCCGTGAAACTTTTATCCCCGGTCAGAAAACCGAGGATCTCCCAGTCCAAAAACTGCGGAGCCATTTACTTTTACCCCGGCCAAAAAACCAAGGGTCTGGCGGCCAAAAACCGTTAGACATTGGTTGAATTCCGGCCAGAAAGCCGTGAAACTTTTAACCCCGGTCAGAAAACCGAGGATCTCCCAGTCAAAAAGCTGCGGAGCCATTTACTTTAACCCCGGCCAAAAAACCGAGGATCTGACGGTCAAAAAACCGTTAGATATTGTTTGAATTCCGGCCAGAAAGCCGTGAAACTTTTATCCCCGGTCGGAAAACCGAGGATCTCCCAGTCAGAAAACTGCGGAGCCATTTACTTTTACCCCGGCCAAAAAACCGAGGATCTGAGTCGAATCATATCGGTCCAATATCTGTTTGGATTCCGGCCAGAAAGCCGTGAAACTTTTATCCCCGGTCAGAAAACCGAGGATCTCCCCAGTCAGAAAACTGCGGAGCCATTTACTTTTACCCCGGCCAAAAAACCGAGGATCTGACGGCCAAAAAACCGTTAGATATTGTTTGAATTCCGGCCAGAAAGCCGTGAAACTTTTATCCCGGTCAGAAAACCGAGGATCTCCCCAGTCAGAAAACTGCGGAGCCATTTACTTTTACCCCGGCCAAAAAACCGAGGATCTGACGGCCAAAAAACCGTTAGATATTGTTTGAATTCCGGCCAGAAAGCCGTGAAACTTTTATCCCGGTCAGAAAACCGAGGATCTCCCAGTCAGAAAACTGCGGAGCCATTTACTTTCACCCCGGCCAAAAAACCGAGGATCTGACGGCCAAAAAACCGTTAGATATTGTTTGAATTCCGGCCAGAAAGCCGTGAAACTTTTATCCCCGGTCGAAAAACCGAGGATCTCCCAGTCAGAAAACTGCGGAGCCATTTGTTTTAACCCCGGCCAAAAAACCGACGGTCTTGCGGCCGAAAAACCGTTAGACATTGTTTGAATTCCGGCCAGAAAGCCGTGAAACTCTTCTTCCCGGTCAGAAAACCGAGGATCTCCCAGTCAAAAAGCTGCGGAGCCATTTATTTTAACCGCGACCAAAAAACCGAGGGTCTTGCGGCCAAAAAACCGTTAGACATTGCTTGAATTCCGGCGAGAAAGCCGTGAAACTTTTATCCCCGGTCAGAAAATCGAGGATCTCCCAGTCAGAAAACTGCGGAGCCATTTATTTTATCCCCGGCCAAAAAACCGAGGGTCTTGCGGCCAAAAAACCGTTAGACATTGTTTGAATTCCGGCCAGAAAGCCGTGAAACTCTTCTTCTCTGTCAGAAAACCGAGGATCTCCCCGTCAGAAAACTGCGGAGCCATTTATTTTAACCCCGGGCAAAAATCGAGGGTCTTGCGGCCAAAAAACCGGTAGACATTGTTTGAATTCCGGCCAGAAAGCCGTGGAACTCTTCTTCCCGGTCAAAAAACCGAGGATCTCCTAGTCAAAAAACTGCGGATCCATTTATTTTAACCCCGGCCAAAAAACCGAGGGTCTGACGGCCAAAAAACCGTTAGATATTGTTTGAATTCCGGCCAGAAAGCCGTGAAACTTTTATCCCCGGTCAGAAAACCGAGGATCTCCTAGTCAGAAAACTGCGGAGCCATTTACTTTTACCCCGGCCAAAAAACCGAGGATCTGACGCCCAAAAAACCGTTAGATATTGTTTGAATTCCGGCCAGAAAGCCGTGAAACTTTATCCCCTGTCAGAAAACCGAGGATCTCCCAGTCAGAAAACTGCGGAGCCATTTAATTTTACCCCGGCCAAAAAACCAAGGATCTGACGGCCAAAAACCGTTAGACATTGGTTGAATTTCGGCCAGAAAGCCGTGAAACGTTTATCCTCGGTCAGAAAACCGAGGATCTCCTAGTCCGAAAACTGTTGAGCCATTTACTTTTACCCCGGCCAAAAAACCGAGGGTCCGGCGGCCAAAAACCGTTAGACATTGTTTGAATTCCGGCCAGAAAGACGTGGAACATTTATCCCCGGTCAGAAAACCGAGGATCTCCCAGTCAGAAAACTGCGAAGCCATTTACTTTAACCCCGACCGAAGAACCGAGGGTCTGACGGCCAAAAACCGTTAGATATTGTTTGAATTCCGGCCAGAAAGCCGTGAAACTTTTATCCCGGTCAGAAAACCGAGGATCTCCCCAGTCAGAAAACTGCGGAGCTATTTACTTTTACCCCGGCCAAAAAACCGAGGATCTGACGGCCAAAAAACCGTTAGATATTGTTTGAATTCCGGCCAGAAAGCCGTGAAACTTTTATCCCGGTCAGAAAACCGAGGATCTCCCAGTCAGAAAACTGCGGAGCCATTTACTTTTACCCCGGCCAAAAAACCGAGGGTCTGACGGCCAAAAACACCGTTAGACATTGTTTGAATTCCGGCCAGAAAGCCGTGAAACTTTTATCCCCGGTCAAAAAACCGAGGATCTCCCCAGTCAAAAAGCTGCGGAGCCATTTACTTTAACCGCGGCCAAAAACCGAGGATCTGACGGCCAAAAAACCGTTAGATATTGTTTGAATTCCGGCCAGAAAGCCGTGAAACTTTTATCCCCGATCAGAAAATCGAGGATCTCCCAGTCCGAAAACTGCGGAGCTATTTACTTTTACCCCGGCCAAAAAACCGAGGGTCTGGCAGCCAAAAACCATTAGATATTGTTTGAATTCCGGCCAGAAAGCCGTGAAACTTTTATCCCCGATCAGAAAACCGAGGATCTCCCCAGTCAAAAAACTGCGGAGCCATTTACTTTTACCCCGGCCAAAAAACCGAGGGTCTGACGGCCAAAAACCGTTTGACATTGTTTGAATTCCGGCCATAAAGCCGTGAAAACTCTTCTTCAAAATCCCGGTCAGAAAGCCGTGGAACGTTTATTTGTGAAACTGTGATTTCCTTACCCAAAGAGTCTTTTAATCACTTTTTGTGTCACAACTAACTCACGAAATTTTCCTAGCAAAACTAGGGCAAAGAAATTTCGTTCGTTTGTTTGTTTTGTTGTCTAAATAGGTTTGACCTCGGGACGCAAGGATCGAGATAACATACAAATGGAACATCAATCCAGAATGAAGAAGAGAAGAAAAGAACCAAAAGAAAACGAGTCCAAATGTTGGAGTAAACAAAAGCGTGGATTGCTCAGAATCTGATTGAAGTAACAAGCTCCGCCGACTCGTTTCATTCAATGTTACATATATAAACAAGCACATACAGCTTGCCGAGCATCAAGATTCAGATCGAGGTCTAAAGAAAATCAGCTAAGATTCAAGATCAAGTTTTCAAGAGAATCATAGATAGGAATCTTGTAACTCATAGTTTGATAGCATAGCTAAGTCAGCTTTAATTTCTTTTGGTGTAATAAGGAGGTCAGTAAGCAGTAAGAAGCAACAGCAGCAACGATAGCAACAGTAACAGCAAAGTGTCAGTCCACGGTAGTCCCAGCTACCAAAACTTCCCGAACTACATTGACCTGATTCCTGTTTAGCCCAGGATATGTAGGAGGCCTCCGAAGCAAAGGCTCGGTCAAACTCTTTCAAAATGCTTCCCACAGAGTATTCTAACGGGCAAAAATCGCTCGTATTTGCTAATAATCTTTGCACGAAAACTCTTCGAGTTTACACGCAAAGAGGGGTAGCTGTGAGCACGTGATTTTTGCCCTACATGCGAATTACTCCCAAAATCTTCAAAATAAAATCATTTCTTGTATCGTTGTAATATCCGTGGATTTATGTGTTAATTTTTCCTTATTATTTGTATTTTTGGGTGTGCATGTTTGTTTGTTTAGATTAAGAAAAATACAAGATACATTGCGTTTGCCTTCTTAGGATTTAATTTACGATTAAAAGTGGTCAAGTTTATTTGAAAAAATAGAAAATCAAAAAAAATATATATATATTTTTGCTTTTCCAGTATTTAATGTCCCAATTGTGTGATTTATATTTAATTGATGTTTAAATTGAGTGTGCTAATTGTTGGTATGACTTAGTTAGTATTTTTATTTTTTATAAATTAATTAGATTTTTTGTAATGCATTTAGAATTGTTGTATATTAGAAATTAAAAGAAAAGGAAGAAATAGAGAGTGAAATTTCGGCTTGGGCCATTTGAAAAAAAAAGAAAAGAAATTGGACGAGGCCCAAATATTTTACCCAAAAAACAACCCATAGCCGGATCCATCTCCCAGCCCAATTACCCCATTTGATCTGAACCGTTGGATTCTTTTGATCCAACGGTTGAAATTAATTCTTGTATTTTAATTACCCAAAAACCCCCAAAGACCCAAGACCACCCTCATTTCCCCAAAAACCTATTCCCTCTCTAAACCTTCAGCGACTGAACTCCGCCGCCGTCGTGCTCCGCCACCGGAAATCGCCTCACGGCGATTCCGGTGGTCCAAACCACCCCATTTTAACACCATAGAATCCCCTAACCCCCTCTACACGAATCCCTTAACCACTTGTCTCGAATCACTCCCGAATTCTTCGAATATCCGATCAAAAATTCGCCGGAATTTGAAAATCACCCCAAAACACCCAAGACTCACACTGAACACTCCCCCGACCTCCCTCTCACCGTAATCAACTTTATTTTTGTTCGAATCTAGCCCTAACTGTTCGAACCCCAAATCAAGATTTCAAGAACCCTAGAATCCGAATTAGGGATTTTTGTTTGAATTCAAAAGGAAATTGGGGTCTAATAGACCTTAATTGGATTGTTTTTACTTAAAAAACATTTCAATTAAAGTCTTTTCGACCCCGAATGCCAAGACCCCAAGTCGGCCGAATCTCCATTTTTTGCTTCGAAGGTATTTCTTATTTCTTCTCTGTTTTTGTTTGATTATACTCGTCGCTTTAGTATTTTTCGATTGTTGTCGATTTTGTTGTGATTCGGCTGCCAATTCTCTTTTTCCTCATCTCTTTGGGACCTTTTTATTTGGTCGATCTGTTATTTGTTATTCTTCATTGTTAACGTGTAATTGTAAGTCGAATTCACTTCGTTGTTTAATATCGTCGATTTGTTTGATGTTGAATTCCGAAAATGTTGCCCGAAATTTGTATTGTCACTGCTTTTGCATTTGTTTGGTTATCAATTGTACATATTGTAATCATTTAATCGAAGGTTGGTCGATTGGTTTCGTAGGTCTGTTGTTATCACTGTGGGATAGAAATTGATCCCTATTTGTGCCCATAATCACTGTTGGACAGAATTTGGATTGCTTGTGATGTTTGTTAACTGTTTAATCCATTTAAGTGTTCAAAAACTAAGCCCTAGAGTGCACTGCACATGGTTTAAGTTGCTGGAACTGCTGGACAACAGTATATTCCAGTGGTTTTTGCCTCTAGTGGTTGTTTAATTGTATAAAGCCCACCTTTAGACAAATCAGGTTGGAATAATCAGAGAATATTAGTATTTCTAACTTTGTTAAGTGTTTTAAAAGCTGGAAAATCAGAACAAGCATGGGGAAAATGATTCAAAAGTTTAAAGGTGCCCATGTGCTAAGGAGAGAGTTTGAATTTTGATTATTCAGGAAAGTGCAAGAGGGCTGTTATGTTTGGCTATAAAACTGGCAGAACAGTTTCTCACAAAAAACACACACATTGAGATAGAGAGCTGAAAACAGATGTATTAGATACCTCTACACACTTTGAAAACCTTACTGGAACTATTCAATTTTGAAACCTCTTTTAGCTATCAATTTTCTGCCTAAGTTTTCTTCTTGCTATCATTGGGAAAATTCATGAAAGGATTGTTTAGAGATTTCAAAGTCCGTTTTAAGCAATTTCCTCTCATATAAACCTGTTTCATTGCTTGAAATCAGAGTCAATTCGAGTCTGTCTCTTTTGCTTTCCCCGTGCTTTAAGCAGTTCAAGTTAGCTAAAGGTTCTATTGGTTTGTCTGGATTTGGTCCATTGTTGCTGTTTGGTTTTTTTATGAAAACTGCCGCTGGTTCGTTTTAAACTCCCTGTTTGGCTTAAACCATTCCTGGAACCTCCTGTTATCCTTGGTCATTTGGTTCTTCGGGCTTTTGTTGGAATTTGGGTGTCACTGCTGTCACTTGCTGTGACGACCCAAAGGGTCATCACTTGTTTATTTAATCATTCCGAGCTGTTGAGGTCTTGAAAACCTCATTTATAGTTGCCTCGATTTGCGTGCACAGTCCGGGCACAAAGCTGGAAAAGATTTATGTTGAAATATGTGAAATATGTGAAAAAGTAGAAGAATTTTGATATTAATATTGATATGGTTGACTTTGGTCAACATTTTTGGTAAACGGACCCGGATCCGTGATTTGACTGTCTCAGAAAATCCGTAGAAAAATATGGAACTTGGGCATATGTCCGGAATTGAAATCCGAGGTCTAGAACCCGGTAAAAGAATTTTTCTGTTAAATTGTTTTCTGAAAATGTTTAAGGAAAATGAAACTGAATTTTGATTAAAAAGTACTGGTATCGGGCTCGTATTTTGGTTCCGACGCCCGGTACAGGTCATATATATTGGTTAAGCGCTTCCTGTAAAGTTTGGTTGAAAACGGACGTCGTTTGACGTGTTTCGGCCTTAAATTGGAAAGTTTGGAAATTATGAAATCTTAAAGAATTCTTGAGCTTTAAGGCTCAATTCATTGATTTTGATGTTATTTTAGCGATTTGATCGCGCGAGCAAGTTCGTATGATGTTTTTGAGTTAGTGTACATATTTGGTCTGGAGCCCCGAGGGCTCGGGAGTGTTTCGGAGGTGGTTCGGGGTGTTTTTGGACTTAGAAAACTAGCAGATTTTTCTGCAATTTTTACACAGATATTTTACCCTACGCGATCGCGGACTTGTTCACGCGATCGCCCTGCCTTGTCACGTTACTCAACGCGATCGCGGCTGTCTTCACGCGATCGCGAAGCTTTACGTCTTTCTTCAACGCGATCGCAGCCGTCTGCACGCGATCGCGTAGCTTTCCGTTTTCCTTCACCGCGATCGCGACCCTTTTTACGCGATCGCGTAGTACAAATGAGCCACCCAGCGTAATTCTTCTACGCGATCGCAGCATTGTCCACGCGATCGCGTAGTGTTAAATATTTGTCTTCCGCGATCGCGACCCTATTCATGCGATCGCGTAGAACAAAAATTTCGCCCAGTGAATTTAATACAGAGAACAGAACAGAAACGGGATAAAAATCCCATTTCTGTTCAAACCCCTTCTCCACAGCATTTTAGACGATTTTGAGGCATTTCTTCATCAAAGTTCATTGGGTAAGTATTGTTAACTCGTTTTTCTTCATTTTTCATCAACATCAATCAAATCCTTAGGCTTAAACATGTATAAATTGGTTGAAAATTGGAGAAATGGGTATAGTTAGGGCTTTCAAAGAATTTGCGATTTAGACCTCGTTTTGGAGTCGAACTTAAGAACAAATTGTATATTTGAACTCATGGAAGATTGGGTGAAATTATTTTGGTTCGAAACTTGAGTTTCGATTATGTGGGCTCGGGGTCGGTTTTACTATTCAGGGCAGAATGTTGTAAAAACCATATTTAGCAATATGAACTAGTTTGTTAAGTAGAATTGATGATATTAAATCAATTGTGTATAGATACGATTGGATTGGAGTCAAATTCAAAAGGAAAAGGCATTGCTACGGATTGAATCGTTCGTAAACTTTCGAGGTAAGTGTTTGTTCTATCCTAGCTTGAGGGAATAGGATTATGTGTTATGTGTTATGTGATCGAGTGCGGTGTATGGGCTGTGGTGACGAGCATCCATACAACTGGCGTCTAGTATGACCGTGAGTCATTGGAAAAATGATTATTTGAGATATATTACAGATGAATTATTATTATTCTTCCTTGTTAGGACTTGTTGTGAAGAAAATTATTGATTGCCCTTGATGGGACGGTTTATGAATTACTTGTTTCTTTCTTTGCCCTTAACTGTGATTGTTATTTGGGTGAGGAAGAGAGATAATGCACGAAGGGTGATGTCGTGCCATGTTTATTATTGATTATGCACGAAGGATCATGTCGTGCCATGTTTATTATTGATTATGCACGAAGGATCATGCCGTGCCCTATTATTGATTATGCACGAAGGATCATGCCGTGCCCTATTATTGAACCATGTACGAAGGATCATGCCGTACTATGGATGTGAGGATGAGAGTAAAAGCACGAAGGGTGATGCCGTGCAACTGTTTGCTATTCCTTGAATTGATATTACTTGTGTTTACATTACACTTTGTTTTTCCTTGTGAAATTATTAACTGTGGTTAATTGTTGAATTCTTTAAGATATTCCTTATTGTGTTAATACTTGATTATTTCTTGTTATTTTGTGGTACACATATATATATTGAATTGCACGGGTTTATGTGGGTGTCTGGTCCTAGGCTTGTCACTACTTCGCCGGGATAGGCCAGGCACTTACCAGCACATGGGGTCGGTTGTGCTCATGCTACACTTCTGTGCGTTTTTGCACAGGTCCAGGTTACGATCAGGAGCAGCAGCAGCAGTAAATAGATTGCGTGGGAGTTGATCACATTTGAGACCGAGGTAGCTTGCGGACGTCCGCAGGCCCGGCGTCTCTTTCTCTATTTATGTTAATAGTTGTAGTCTCGTTGTTCCGAGACAAACAGTAATATGTTATATTTCCTTCAGACTTTTATGTGTAATACTCCATAGTAGTTTGTGAGTTGGTGACTCCACGTCTTGGGTAGAGGATTTCAGTATAATTTTCACTTTGTAATTAGTTATTTCTATTTCGATAAAGTATTCCGCATTTATTTAATTAAAATTGTGTTAAAAACAGGATAGTATGAATACGGTGGCTTGCCTAGCTACCACGAGTAGGCGCCATCACGATCCCGATGTTGGGGGAAAATCCGGGTCGTGACAAGTTGGTATCAGAGCTCTAGGTTACATAGGTCTCACCACTCACGAACAAGCTTAGTAGAGTTTGAGAGGTAGGTACGGAGACGTCCGTACTTGTCCTTCAGAGTCTATTGAGTTAGGAAAAAGTCTCTCATTTGTTCTTTCTTGTCGTGCTACTTGATCCTCAATTACTGATTGAATTTCTATTCTGTCCTTTCGCAGATGGTAAGGACACGCACTTCTTCGTCCGCTGACCAGCAGCCCGAGCCCCAGACAGCTCCTGTGAGGGGCAGGGGTCGAGGCCGTATCAGAGGCCGTGGTAGGGGTAGAGCTCAGCCCCAGGCAGCTACCCCAGAGGTGGAGCCCCATATTGAGATTGACGAGAAGGTTCCGATTCCAGCAGCTCCAGTGGGCCCAGCTCAGGTCCCAGGAGAGGCTTTAATTACCCCAGATCTCCGGGATGCCTTGATCAGAATAGCGGGATTCATGGACAGCATTGCCAGAGCGGGTTTATTATCAGTTGCCCCAGCTACTTCTCAGGCCGGAGGAGGGGCCCAGACTCCTATTGCTCATACTCCGGAGCCAGTAGCTCCTCAGCCTCAGGCACCAGTAATTCAGCCAGCTGTGGCCACTCAGTCAGGTACCACAGCTCATGCCGGTGATGGAGCGGCCATGACTTCTGATTCGTTATGGAGGCTTGATCGGTTCTCCAAGCTATTTACCACTACTTTCAGTGGAACCGCATCAGAGGATCCTCAGGACTTTTTATTCAGTTGCCATGAGATTCTCAAGACTATGGGGATCGTGGAGACAAACGGAGTTGATTTTTGTACTTTCAGACTTGTAGGATCAGCCAAGACTTGGTGGAGAGATTATTGCCTGACTCGACCAGCAGGGTCCCCAACTCTATCATGGGACCAGTTTGCGGAACTATTTATGGAGAAGTTTCTCCCTACTACTCGGCGGGATTTACTTCGGAGGCAGTTTGAGCGCCTCCATCAGGGCACTATGACAGTTACACAGTATGAGACGAGGTTTATCGACTTGGCTCGTCATGCAATGGTGATACTTCCCACTGAGCGGGAGAGGGTCCGCAAGTTTATAGATGGGCTTAATCATCCGATTAGACTCCGGATGGCTATGGGCGTGGGGAGTGACATATCATTTCAGGAGGCAGCTAATGCAGCACGCAGAGTTGAGATGGCTCTTGCTAGGGGAGGCGGTTATTCTTCAGATAAGAGGCCTCGTCATTCAGGTAGATTTGGTGGTTCTTCCTCCGGTAGCAGAGAGTCCTTTGATAGAGGCCAGTCTTCCAGGCCTTTTCATTCCGCCCTTCAGGCTTCACAGGGTGGATCAGGTGATCGTGGTTCTCGGGGGCATTATTCAGACCAGTCTCCTATTAATGCTCGGCCTCTTCAGAGTGTTCGTGGAGGCCATTCAGGTCGTCAGGGCCAGCAGCCCTATCAGTCTAAGAGTTGCTACGGTTATGGTGACCCAGGTCATTTTATCAGGAATTGCCCTCTAGCAGCGGGCAACTCTCAGCAGCGAGGTCCTCGTCCTATGATTCGGGCCCCAGCTGACCCTCAGCCTGCCCAGCCAGCCAGAGGCGGGGGTAGAGATTATAGAGGTGGAGGTCGAGACCGTAGAGGTGGAGACCGTCCGGCGAGAGGTAGAGGTCAGCCAGTTGATGGTCGTCCTAGAGACGCAGCTCAGAGGGGAGGTGCAGATCCCCGATTCTATGCTTTACCGGCCAGGCCAGAGGCAGAGGCATCAGATGCTGTGATTACAGGTACTATTCTTGTGTGTGGCAGAGGTGCTTCGGTATTATTTGACCCTGGATCTACATATTCCTATGTGTCTTCCTACTTCGCACCGTATTTGGCTGTGCCCAGCTATGCTCTGGATATTCCAGTTTATGTGGCTACACCAGTGGGTGACTCTATTGTAGTCGATCGGGTGCATCGTGCGTGCGTAGTTATATTTGGGGGTCTTGAGACCCGTGTTGATCTGTTGCTCTTGGATATGGTAGATTTTGATGTCATATTGGGGATGGACTGGTTGTCCACATACCATGCTATTCTTGATTGTCATGCTAAGACTGTCACCTTAGCCTTGCCAGAATCACCCCGATTAGAGTGGAAGGGTACCTCAAGCCACTCCGTTCGCACTGTTATTTCTTATGTTAAGGCTCGACGTATGGTCGAGAAGGGGTGTCTAGCTTATTTGGCTTATGTTCGTGATTCCAGCGCAGAAGTTCCTTCCATTGAGTCGGTCCCTATTGCACGGGAGTTTCCTGAGGTTTTTCCTTCAGACCTGCCGGGCATGCCACCTGACAGGGATATTGATTTCTGTATTGATCTGGCACCGGGTACCCAGCCCATCTCTATTCCACCCTATCGTATGGCCCCGCCGGAACTAAAAGAGTTGAAAGATCGGTTGCAGGACCTTCTTGAGAAGGGCTTTATCAGGCCCAGTGTTTCCCCCTGGGGAGCACCTGTGTTATTTGTAAAGAAGAAGGATGGCTCGATGCGGATGTGTATTGATTACCGGCAGTTAAACAAGGTGACTATCAAAAATAAGTATCCACTGCCGAAGATTGATGATTTGTTTGACCAGCTCCAGGGAGCGAGGGTATTCTCTAAGATAGACTTGAGGTCAGGCTACCATCAGCTGAAGATCAGGGCGGCTGACATTCCTAAGACAGCCTTTCGCTCTAGATATGGGCATTATGAGTTCTTGGTTATGTCCTTCGGGTTGACCAATGCCCCAGCAGCATTCATGGAGTTGATGAATCGAGTATTCAGGCCTTACTTAGATCTGTTCGTGATAGTCTTCATAGATGACATCCTGGTGTACTCCCGCAGCCAGGAAGAGCACGAGCAGCACCTCAGAGTGGTTCTTCAGACTCTGAAAGATAACCAGCTATATGCCAAATTTTCTAAATGTGAGTTTTGGCTGAGTTCGGTAGCATTTCTGGGTCACATTGTATCAGTGGAAGGTATTCAGGTAGACCCAAAGAAGATTGAGGCAGTCAAGAATTGGCCTCGACCAGCTTCAGTGACTGAGATTCCGGAGTTTCTTGGGATTAGCAGGTTACTACCGTCGTTTTGTAGAGGGGTTTTCTTCTATTGCAGCCCCGATGACCGGGTTGACCCAGAAGGGTGTCCAGTTTCAGTGGTCAGAGGAGTGTGAGGCGAGCTTTCAGAAGCTCAAGACAGCCTTGACCACCGCACCGGTGTTGGTACTACCTACGGGTGCAGGGCCTTATACAGTTTATTGTGACGCATCTCGTACAGGGCTTGGAGCGGTATTGATGCACGATGGTAAGGTTATTGCGTATGCTTCGAGGCAGTTGAAAATACATGAGAATAATTATCTAGTTCATGATCTTGAGTTGGCAGCGGTGGTTCATGCCTTAAAGATCCGGAGGCATTATCTATATGGTGTGACATGTGAGGTGTACATTGATCAAAAAAGCCTACAGTACTTGATAAAGCAAAAGGAGTTGAATTTACGATAGGCGGAGATGGTTAGAGTTGCTAAAAGACTATGATGTTACTATATTATATCACCCAGGTAAGGCCAATGTGGTGGCCGATGCATTGAGTAGAAAGTATGCCGGCATGGGTAGTCTTGCATATATTCCGGTCAATCAGAGACCATTAGCTCTAGATGTCCAGGCCTTAGCCAACCGGTTCGTGAGATTAGACATTTCTGAGCCTAGCAGAGTGTTAGCCTGTACGGTCGCTCGTTCTTCTTTATTAGAGCGTATCCGTGAGAGGCAATTTGATGATCCTCATTTGCGTGAGTTGAGAGATACGGTACAGCGGGGAGGTGCCACACAGGTAAATCTAGATGATGATGGGGTATTGAAATTGCAGGGTCGAGTTTGTGTGCCCAATGTCGAAGGGATTCGAGAGTTGATCTTAGCGGAGGCCCACAGTTCGCGGTATTCTATTCACCCGGGCGCCGCGAAGATGTACCAGGACTTATGGCAGCACTATTGGTGGCAGCAGAATGAAGAAAGATATCGTTGCATATGTTGCTCGGTGTCTGAATTGTCAGCAGGTGAAATATGAGCACCAGAGACCTGGTGGTGTATTCTAGAGGATTGAAATTCCCGAGTGGAAGTGGGAGCAGATCACTATGGACTTCGTTACTGGACTTCCTTTGACTCGGAGGAAATTTGATGCTATTTGAGTCATTGTTGATAGGCTGACCAAATCAGCACACTTTATCCCAGTATCCGTCTCCTACTCGTCGGAGAGGTTAGCGGAGGTTTACATTAGGGAGATTGTTCGTCTCCATGGGGTGCCGTATCTATTATCTCTCTGATCGGGGTACGCGGTTTACCTCGCGGTTCTGGAGAGCGGTTCAGCAGGAGTTAGGCACCCAGGTTCAGTTGAGTACAGCATTTCATCCTCAGACGGATGGCCAGTCCGAGAGGACTATTCAGATTCTTGAGGACATGCTTCGAGCCTGTGTTATTGATTTCGGAGGCTCGTGGGACCAGTTTCTGCCATTAGCAGAGTTCGCCTACAATAATAGTTACCAATCTAGAATCCGGATGGCCCCGTATGAGGCGTTGTATGGTAGGCGATGTCGATCACCAGTTGGATGGTTTGAACCGGGAGAGGCTCGGTTGTTGGGTACAGACTTAGTTCAGGAGGCCTTAGATAAGGTCAAGACTATTCAGGAGAGATTGCGTTCAGCTCAGTCTAGGCAAAAGACTTATGCGGATCGTAAGGTTCGAGATGTAGATTTCATGGTTGGTGAACGAGTATTGCTCCGGGTGTCGCCTATGAAGGGCGTGATGAGGTTTGGGAAGAAGGGCAAGCTCAGCCCTAGGTATATTGGTCCATTTGAGATTCTAGACAGAGTGGGAGGGGTGGCTTACAGATTAGCCTTGCCGCCTAGCTTATCGGCCGTGCATCCAGTTTTTCATGTATCTATGCTCCGGAGATACCACGGCGATCCCACACATGTGTTAGACTTCAGTACTGTCCAATTGGACAATGATCTATCTTACGAGGAGGAGCCGGTAGCCATTCTAGACCGGCAGGTTCGACAGTTGAGGTCGAAGAGTTATCCTTCTGTGCGTGTTCAGTGGAGAGGTCAGCCTCCTAAGGCATCGACCTGGGAGTCCGAGTCTGATATGCGGAGCCGCTACCCACACTTGTTTCCTGACTCAGGTACTTCTTTCTTTTGTCCGTTCGAGGACGAACGGTTGTTTTAGAGGTGGAGATTGTGACGACCCAAAGGGTCATCACTTGTTTATTTAATCATTCCGAGCTGTTGAGGTCTTGAAAACCTCATTTATAGTTGCCTCGATTTGCGTGCACAGTCCGGGCACAAAGCTGGAAAAGATTTATGTTGAAATATGTGAAATATGTGAAAAAGTAGAAGAATTTTGATATTAGTATTGATATGGTTGACTTTGGTCAACATTTTTGGTAAACGGACCCGGATCCGTGATTTGACTATTTCAGAAAATCCGTAGAAAAATATGGAACTTGAGCATATGTCCGGAATTGAAATCCGAGGTCTAGAACCCCGGTAAAAGAATTTTTCTGTTAAATTGTTTTCTGAAAATGTTTATGGAAAATGAAACTGATTTTTGATTAAAAAGTACTGGTATCGGGCTCGTATTTTGGTTCCGACGCCCGGTACAGGTCATATATATTGGTTAAGCGCTTCCTGTAAAGTTTGGTTGAAAACGGACGTCGTTTGACGTGTTTCGGCCTTAAATTGGAAAGTTTGGAAATTATGAAATCTTAAAGAATTCTTGAGCTTTAAGGCTCAATTCATTGATTTTGATGTTATTTTAGCGATTTGATCGCGCGAGCAAGTTCGTATGATGTTTTTGAGTTAGTGTACATATTTGGTTTGGAGCCCCGAGGGCTCGGGAGTGTTTCGGAGGTGGTTCGGGGTGTTTTTGGACGTAGAAAACTGGCAGATTTTTCTGCAATTTTTACACAGATATTTTACCCTACGCGATCGCGGACTTGTTCACGTGATCGTACTGCCTTGTCACGTTACTCAACGCGATCACGGCTGTCTTCACGCGATCGCGAAGCTTTACGTCTTTCTTCAACGCGATCGCAGCCGTCTACACGCGATCGCGTAGCTTTCCGTTTTCCTTCACCGCGATCGCGACCCTTTTTACGCGATCGCGTAGTACAAATGAGCCACCCAGCGTAATTCTTCTACGCGATCGCAGCATTGTCCACGCGATCGCGTAGTGTTAAATATTTGTCTTCCGCGATCGCGACCCTATTCACGCGATCGCGTAGAACAAAAATTTCGCCCAGTGAATTTAAGACAGAAAACAGAACAGAAACGGGATAAAAATCCCATTTCTGTTCAAACCCCTTCTCCACAGCATTTTAGACGATTTTGAGGCATTTCTTCATCAAAGTTCATTGGGTAAGTATTGTTAACTCGTTTTTCTTCATTTTTCATCAACATCAATCAAATCCTTAGGCTTAAACATGTATAAATTGGTTGAAAATTGGAGAAATGGGTATAGTTAGGGCTTTCAAAGAATTTGCGATTTAGACCTCGTTTTGGAGTCGAACTTAAGAACAAATTGTATATTTGAACTCATGGAAGATTGGGTGAAATTATTTTGGTTCGAAACTTGAGTTTCGATTATGTGGGCTCGGGGTCGGTTTTTACTATTCCGGGCAGAATGTTGTAAAAACCATATTTAGCAATATGAACTAGTTTGTTAAGTAGAATTGATGATATTAAATCAATTGTGTATAGATACGATTGGATTGGAGTCAAATTCAAAAGGAAAAGGCATTGCTACGGATTGAATCGTTCGTAAACTTTCGAGGTAAGTGTTTGTTCTATCCTAGCTTGAGGGAATAGGATTATGTGTTATGTGTTATGTGATCGAGTGCGGTGTATGGGCTGTGGTGACGAGCATCCATACACCGGCGTCTAGTATGACCGTGAGTCGTTGGAAAAATGATTATTTGAGATATATTACAGATGAATTATTATTATTCTTCCTTGTTAGGACTTGTTGTGAAGAAAATTATTGATTGCCCTTGATGGGACGGTTTATGAATTACTGTTTCTTTCTTTGCCCTTAACTGTGATTGTTATTTGGGTGAGGAAGAGAGATAATGCACGAAGGGTGATGCCGTGCCATGTTTATTATTGATTATGCACGAAGGATCATGCCGTGACATGTTTATTATTGATTATGCACGAAGGATCATGCCGTGCCCTATTATTGATTATGCACGAAGGATCATGCCGTGCCCTATTATTGAACCATGTACGAAGGATCATGCCGTACTATGGATGTGAGGATGAGAGTAAAAGCACGAAGGGTGATGCCGTGCAACTGTTTGTTATTCCTTGAATTGATATTATTTGTGTTTACATTACACTTTGTTTTTCCTTGTGAAATTATTAACTGTGGTTAATTGTTGAATTCTTTAAGATATTCCTTATTGTGTTAATACTTGATTATTTCTTGTTATTTTGTGGTACACATATATATATTGAATTGCACAGGTTTATGTGGGTGTCTGGTCCTAGGCTTGTCACTACTTCGCCGGGATAGGCCGGGCACTTACCAGCACATGGGGTCGGTTGTGCTGATGCTACACTTCTGTGCGTTTTTGCACAGGTCCAGGTTACGATCAGGAGCAGCAGCAGCAGTAAATAGATTGCGTGGGAGTTGATCACATTTGAGACCGAGGTAGCTTGCAGACGTCCGCAGGCCCGGCGTCTCTTTCTCTATTTATGTTAATAGTTGTAGTCTCGTTGTTCCGAGACAAACAGTATTATGTTATATTTCCTTCAAACTTTTATGTGTAGTATTCCATAGTAGTTTGTGAGTTGGTGACTCCACGTCTTGGGTAGAGGATTTCGGTATAATTTTCACTTTGTGATTTGTTATATCCATTTCGATAAAGTATTCCGCATTTATTTAATTAAAATTGTGTTAAAAACAGGATAGTATGAATACAGTGGCTTGCCTAGCTACCACGAGTAGGCGCCATCACGATCCCGATGTTGGGGGAAAAATCCGGGTCGTGACACTTGCTGCTGTTATTGTACTGTTGCTGGTTTACTGCTGCTGCTGATTTTTCTTCTGCTTCATTTTTGTTCCATTCCAGGTACACATTCCTTGGGTTTGTCTACTCTTGCACTAGAAATGAAATGAAAGACCACTTTGAATCATGTCGTTGAAGCCATTACATAAATGACTTTGTTAGTTATCTGTTAATTTAAGGACTGTTAGGTGAAATAGAAATTGCATTGTTAATCATTAAAAGTTTAAGAGTGTACATAGTCTTATATGCCTTAGTTCTTACTTTCAGCATGTACGAGTTGAAGGAAAACCTGTTATGCTTGTATTATCCATCATTGTAAACTTGATTTATTTTTAGACTATCGTTTTAGTTTTTCTTTATCATGCTTAACTAGTTTCTATTTTTGCTATCATATATCTAGATCTGTGTAAGTAAAACTAGACAATACAAATTGGGATTCTCCTTGATATTTTAAATAGGTAATTTGTCAAAGTCAAATAGTCTAAGTATGTTTAAGGTATTAATTTGATTGACGTTAACTATTAATGCAAGTTGTTTCGAATCATTTTCGAATTTCTTCATTTGATTTGCCCTTGAAATCTATTTGTATTTAAGCAAACAAGATAAGTTAGCTCGGGCTTTAGATGCCAATGTTAGTTCAATTTTAATCGCATAGTCTTGATTTCGCTAATTAACACCGGATTGAGGATAGTAAACAATCTTACTTTTAATAATTGGATCAAGGTGAATTATTTCTATTTCGCACATTTTGATCAATTTTCCGTTAGTTTAAATCTGTTCATTCAATCTCCGGCCATAAGTCAAAAGCAAATAATACATCACTTGGTACGATTCTTTAATTGGAAATAATTTTAAGGGATACGTTTTTTTTTAAATAAATTGATCTGTTTTGGTTTAGTTTTACAATGGCTTTAAATCGGCATAGTTTCAAATAAGTAATCCGGATACTTTTTTTTTATTATTCACCTATCTGTCAAAGTCTGAGCCTATGTTGTAATTAGTCTTTCTTTTGGTATGTTTTCAAATTAATAGAGCGGTTTAAAGTTTAATCAGAGCATATAATCTATAAGCATGTTAAAATCAGATAATGTTTAGCCATTTATAATAATTGAAGCGACCGTGCTAGAACCACGGGATCCGGGGGTGCCTAACACCTTCCCTCGGGTCAACAGAATTCCTTACTTAGAATTTCCGGTTCGCAGACTTCATTGGAAAGTCGAAATTTCCTCGATTCGGGATTTAAATAAATTGGTGACTTGGGACACCTTAATTTATTCCAAGTGGCGACTCTGAAATAAATAGAATAATCCCGTTTCGAATATTGTCACTTAAATTGGAAAAACTCCTTCGCGCATCTACCCCCGGGTAATGGGCGCGCCAAAAGGAGGTGTGACACACACTTCCTAAATCAATAAGTTCAGTCATAAGAGACGCACTTCCTAGTTGAGTCATTAAATTCACCCTTAGGAGACGCACTTCCTAGTTTAGTTCATTCTAGCTCAACTATAGGAGACGCACTTCCTAGTTGAGTCATTAAATTCACCCTTAGGAGACGCACTTCCTAGTTTAGTTCATTCCCGTTCAACCACAGGAGACGCACTTCCTAAATCAATAAGTTCATTCATAAGAGATGCACTTCCTAGTTGAGTCAGTAAATTCACCCTTAGGAGATGCTCTTTCTAGTTTAGTTCATTCCAGTTCAACCACAGGACGAACTTCCTAAATTAATAAGTTCAGTCATAGAAGACACACTTCCTAGTTGATTCATTAAATTCATCCTTAGGAGACGCACTTCCTAGTTTAGTTTATTCCAGTTCAACCATAGGAAACACACTTCCTAAATCAATAGTTCAGTCATAGGAGACACATTTCCTAGTCTTCTTTTTAGGTTATATTTTATTATAGGAAACGCACTTTCTGAATTGAGATTTCACCCCTAGGAGATGCACTGCCTAGTTTGAGTCATTTAAAGCTCGACCCTGGGAGACGCACTCCTATTCTGGTTCATTGAAGTTTTATCTATAGGAGACACACTTCCTAATCAAGATCTTTCAAGTCATTCTTATAGGAGACGCACTTTCCAGTTTTAGTCACTGACGTTTTCACCCCTAGGAGACGCACCTCCTAGTCTGGGTCATGAAATATTCACCCCTAGGAGACACACTTGCTATTCTTGCCCATTTAAATTCATCTTTAGGAGATGCACTTCCTAAGTTTGGTTCATTCAGGTTTTATTTTAGCAGACACATTTGCTAGTCAAAGTTCTTGGTTTTACTCGTAAGAGATGCACATCCTACTCTTGTTTTAGCTTACTATCATCATTGCATCAGTAATATAAGTGGTTTACAATTTTGGTAACGACTCACAAATCTTCCTAGCGTAAGCTGGGTAGGAAATTCATTTGTTTTGTTTGTTTTGGTTGTAGGATCCCGCCAGGAGAGCGGAGGGTTACAACAAAAATCCCCAGCATTAAATCCACATTAGAAGTAGCAGAAGCTCACCTCAAGAATGCGAGCCCATAGTCTGAGATGATCAAAATAAGTTAGTCCTAATTAAAAAAAAATGAGAAAGAAAAAAGGTGAATCCAAAGTGCAGAAGTGGAGAATGTGATCTACTCAAGACATGACCAAGGTCACAAGAATTGCATACTCGGTCCTGATCCAGAAAGCCGAAAAGGATGAATTAGTACCTACAACTGGCAAGTATCAATGTTCAGATCAGAGTCCACATGAAGCACTATTCAAGACTCGAGATCAAACTTCAGAAGACTCATAGATTGGAACCTTGTAACTAGTAGCTGATGTGCTTAGTTTGTCTTTTTCAAATGTTGATTTTTGATGTAATAGCAGGACCGCGGACCGGAACCTCGATGGAACGGAACCTCGATCGGCTCATCACCTCGGCATACTCCATATTCTCACTCACTTCTGAACTACATGTGGCCTGATTCCTTTATAGCCAAGGATATGTAGGCAGCTCAGATACCAGGGCTCGGTCACATTCTCTTCCTTTCCTCTTAGTTTTAGTCTCTCCGAATAAGGGTCGGGTCAAAACATCTATCTAGTCGTTCTTTATCTGAAAACTCTTTGTGTTTCCAGTCAAAGAGGGGTAGCTGTAGACGTGTGATTTTTAACCCTCCCCGAGATTTTTCATATTTTTAGCATAAGTATTAGTTTAGGTGTAATATATCTCTCTTAGCTAATTTTGACTCGTTCACTTTATTTTCATTACAAAAATGAAAAAATACAAAAAAAAAGATATATAAATTTTAGTTTATGTATTTCTCATAAACTTGAAAAATACCAAAAATAGAACCTTATTTTAATCTTTATATAATTTCAAAAATTAAAAAAATAGTTTTATTAATGTTTTGTAGTCATTTTAATCTTTTAAAAATACAAAAGATAGTACTTTATATTTTTATCTTTATATAAAAACGAAAATTACAAAAAAAAAATAATTTCATTAACATTTTGTAGTTATTTTAATCTTGCAAAATTATAAAAATAGTTTTATTTTAATTGTGAGTCTTATTTTAATAGTTTTTTTTTTTTCTATGTAGAATTAATTAAATAACATCGCGTTCTTATTCTCGGTTCCAGGCAAAGAATAATATTCGGGTTCGAGCGATCCATCTTTAGGCCCAAAATTCGGACCTAGCCCATAACAATTCAAACCCAGAACTTACACGTAACATCGAGACATAATTTGGGGAGGAATTTACGGAAGAGGAATCACACGTTACTTTGTCATTTTTAATATACACACACAATACACGAAAGGGGGGGGGGGATATAGAGAAAGCTCACGTTTTGGGGAGAGAACAGACTATTCATCAATCTTCTTTAGGAGGAAAAAATCGCACAACCAGCTCAAAAAACAGCCTGCTTCGTCCGCCATCTATCTCAACAAACGACCCCTCTCGTCGTCACAAACTAACCATCGTCCAAACGACCAGTCCGTTCAGTCCATCGCCACCTCTCCACTGTCACGCCAGTAGCACCACCCTCGTCCTTCATCGCTGACTAGCGAACCAAACAGCCCCCACGATGCCACCAGCTGCTCCACCATAGCCACTACTCCTTTTTCTTCGTCTATCATTGCCATGAAACCTACTTAGTCTTCCGTCTTGGTTCAAGTTTGTTTCGAGTTCGCCGATTCGAGATTTCCATCTTAGTCTTCAGCTTACAGTTTGTTCGTGTTTGGCCATAATGTCGCATTCTTCTTGTTGGAAGATCTTAATATATCGAAAGGCTTCAAAGTTTTCAGGTAATAACATTTCTTGGAGTTGATATTTTCTTTTTTAATAAATATTGGTAAATTTGCTATTTATAATCACATCTAATTGAGTAGGTGTCCCGTTTCTTGTTAATTTTTCATTTTTAATCATACTCCCGTTGAGGTTTTTGCGTTCGTGTTTGTGTTGATGTATAGGCTGACTGTTTAAGTGCCCAGAATTTGGTTACGTTATTGTTGATTTTTTAGCCTAAACACATTCACTTTATTTCTTGGCTGCGTTTCTTTTTTCACTTTTATTTGATCCAATTGTATGTTTTTTTTTAATTAAGTTTTACTAAATGTGTACAACTTTGTTTAGTGTTCATTCAATATGAGTGCCGTTCTAAGGAGGCTTCACCATATTGTATATGTGTTATAGTTTTAATTTTCTTTTCTTTTTAATGATTTGGGTTTGAGGTTAAACTTCAAGTTGAATATTTTTTATTTCGTAGCTTTATGTTCAAACATTCTCAGATTAAGTTAATAGTATGGATGAGATTTGATTTCTATTTATATCTTGACTAATATTCACTATCTTTTTATTGAAAAATAATAATTAAAAGAATTTTATTGTTTTTATTTTTATGTCTATGTTTATCTTGATCAAATATCTATCAGTCTCACCGCACAAAGTTTCGTCACCTTGTAGATAAGATTGAAATATTTTTGTCCTAAAGTATGTGTATAATTAATAGCTTCATATTGAATTTTGAGATAGTTTTAAATATGAACATCCATAATTAGCTTTAATTGAGTACAAATCCTTTAATAAAATTGAGACGAGTCTCGCCAAATAATATACATAAGCCACAGGGCCCTCTATATGTGTTTGTAAAATTACTTAGATTTCGGGATAGACCGTTAGCAAAATTTTACGGTCTTACCCAAAATAATGATACGCTAGTTGTTTTAGGCGAGCCTTTAATAATTTACTTTCTTAAACTTTAGTGCACATTTATGTGGCCCAAAATCTCAACGGAGTTGAAATGTGTCGATAACCACTGGTACATTGAAGTGATGTGGTTCGAGATACGTTTTCACAACGTTGTAATTCTTTGTTAAAATAATAATAATAATATTATTAAAAGCGGTAAAAGGTTAAAATTTGCACATAATTTAAGCATGTTATAAAATCATATAATTAAGCTGAATACAACAGTTAAGCGACTGTGATATGATAACAACTAGGTCGGGAATCCAAACTAGAGTAAGAATTTTAGAAGTAAATAAGAAAGCAATAACAACAGGAATTGAACAATTAGAATTAAAGAGAAGAAAATAAAGGATATGAGAAAGATTCAAAGAAAGAATTCTGAGAACTTTCAAGAACGCAAGTTCTATAGACTTGACAAGATCAAAGTAACAACGTCTTGATTTATGAAAGAAATCAAACGCCTTTACTTAAAAAGCAAATAAAAATAATAGATTCGGATTTTGACCACTTTACGAGTAACTTGAGACAACAATTAATACTAGTACTTATCGCCTTTTAAGAATACCACAAAGGAATCAAAGATATCACAAAATAGAAGTAATCTTACTACCTTGAACTATGAACTAGTAAATGCTGAAAGATAAATCTCAAAGCACAAGTAACAAAGGTTCAAAAGAACTCTAAAAGTATGATATACTTAATCAATAATATTTTGTCTTATGAATAAGAAGAACACCCTATTTATAAGAGTACAAATGCATTAAAATAACATTAAAAATTAGGTGGGTTGTTTGTAATGGAAAACATAATCATTACAATAAGGTAGGTGGTTGCTAAATACTAAGAAAAAGTCATAAATTAGGTGAGGGGCGGCCAAGACTGTTACGACCCAAACCCCGACCGTGATGGCACCCAAAACATTGCTAGGCAAGCCCGACCATTTTCCAGATAACCAATCAATTATTAATTAATACTGATCCATTTAGAGTTGA
>JASVEL010006250.1:0-75787 GCA_032618575.1 Nicotiana noctiflora
GCCTGTTATTCATAGTAAAAACAACAAATGCGGAAACAGAAATATATGAAATACAGCCCAATGAATCCGGTGTCAAAAGTCTGAGCCTCTAACATAAAGGAAAACACCCTATACAATCCAAGTCTAAGTAGAGTGACAAAAGACATAAATAGAAGGGGGGAGAGATCGGGTCCTGCGGACGCCGGCAGCTACCTCGATGTCTCATCAGCTGGTGATAGAAATAGCAGCAGTGTATAGCTCAACTGCCCTCATGGATCCCTGTATTTGCACACAAGGTACAGGGAGTGGGGTGAGTATCTTCCAACTCAGTGAGTAGTAAATAACAAATAATAACTGAAAGTAAGAACACATGTATTATCACTAAATAGTTTTAAGAATAACCGTATAGGTAAATCATATCTACAACGGTAAGTCTGGTTCCAGTCCACTACTGTCTCACACTGATCCAACACTGATCTAGCCCTGCTGCGGCATGCAGCCCGATTCTTACTCATACTGCTGCGGCGTGCAGCCCGATCTAATATATATATATGTATATGTATATGTATATATAATACTGCGGCGTGCAGACCGATCCAATGTATATAGTGCTGCGGCGTGCAGCCCGATCCAATATAATAGATATACTACTGCGGCGCGCAGCCCGATCCAATAATATATAACTGCGCTCACTGGGGGTGTGTGCAGACTCCGGAGGGGCTCCTTTAGATCCATATACTTATATATTACTGCGGCGTGCAGTCCGATCCATATATTTATATAATATATATATTATTGCGGCATGCAGTCCGATCCAATACATGTAAATGTATATACTGTTGTGGTGTGTAGCCCGATCCGGTATATATATCAATACCTCACGATGGGTCCTCGACCCCTCTCAGTCAATATAGACTCGGCCTGTCGGACCTGCTCAGCTAGAACAGGGTATTCAACCCTAGGTATTCTCACTTAGAGTACACATCTAGTACTGGTTCATATCATGCTATACAGCTAATATGATTGAGAGTATGTATTCAACAGATATTAGGGTCATTTAGCTCCACAGGCTTCCCTAAGGTTCTACAGATCGGCGCAAGACCCCAAACATGGCAACTAGCCCAATTATACGGATATAAGCTCAGTCTCAGTCAATACACACAGTAACTATCAATCGCGGGGGACCAAGTCCAAATCCCCAGTCAGAATATCCACCACGCTCGTCACATGACACGTGTTTAATCTCAGTATAGCACTGTATAGTGCAAATATAGGGTTTCAAACCCTTAATATATCCTTTGTTACTTCCACTCACCTCGAACCGGTAAAAGTCCTAGCTCGCCTTGCGCTTGCTTCGCAAATCGACCTCTGCGGATTCCAAATCTGATCAAAACCAATAAGAATACATCAAAATAAGCTAAAGGAATATAACCCAATCGAAATAGCTAGAATTACAATAAAAATCTCGAAGTTGCCAAAACCCGACCCCCAGGCCCGCTTCTCGAAAAAATACAAAAGTCACATTTTCAGAATCCTCATCACGCCATGAGTTTGTGCATATAAAATTTATCAAAATCGGACTTCAAATGAATCAGTATATCATGATTTTTCATAACAAAAATCCAAGCCCTAACTCCCTCAATTTACACCCAATTTCAGAGAATTAATGGAAGACTCTTCGATAAAATGATGTATTAAGACCATGAGACTTACCTCCAATCACTTCCCGATGATATACCTTTCAAATCTCGTCACTTATCTCTCAAGGTATTCAAAAATGGAGGATTTTGTCTAAAAATCGCGACTGAAATGACTGCCTTAAAACCCTTCTGTCGCCCAGTTTTAACCTTATGCGATCACAGCCCTTGGCATAAGATCGCGATGAACAAAATTTCAGGCCTCCAAAAATACTCTATGCGAACGCATTAAAGCATATGCGATCGCAGTGCATGACCTCTTAACCCTATGCGATCGCGGTTTAACCCATGCGATCGCATAGTATAGATTATGCTGCCCCCTCAAACCTCTTATGCGATCGCGTCCTATTCAATGCGATCGCACTGCTACACTGACCAATGCTATGCAATCGCAGAGAACAAACACGGAGCCTTCCCCAGGACTTATATGCGATCATAGCAGGCTACCTGCGATCGCAAAGAACAAAAAACCGGCGCTTATGACAATAGAAAACTCACTGTTCAATTAGCCAAAAATGGTCCGTTTGGACCCCCTGGATTCACCTCGAGGCCCCCGGGACCCCAACGAAAACCACCAAACTACTCCAAAACACGATACGAACTTGTTCCAATCATAAAACCACACCCTTAAACACGGAAATCATCAAATCAAGGTGGATTCAAGCCTAAGTTTCAACTAAAACTTCCTAAACAAATATCCAATCAAAAACCCGACCAAACGATGTCCGAATGACCTGATATTTTGTAGACATATCTAAATCACCTAATGAAGCTACTGTAACTATCATAATTCCATTCTGACACCCGGATCAAAATCTCACCCATCGACCAGATTTTGCCAAAATTCCAACTTTGCCAATTCAAGCCTAATTCTACACCGAACCTCCAAATTCAATTCTGATCACTCTCCTAAGCCATAAATGATCCCCCAAAGCTACCCAAACCATCAGAATTCAATTCCGAGCCCTCTAACTCACAAGTCAACATATGGTTGACTTTTCCCAACTATTCCTTCACCAAAGAGACTATTTGTCTCATTTCCTACCAAACTCGATACGAATTGACTCAAATTCACCAAACACATATATTGAAACATGAACAAGTATATAACGGGGAAAACGAGACAGTAACTCACGTGATGACGGACCGGGTCATCACATTCTCCCCAACTTAAGCAAACGCTCATCCTCGAGCGGGTCAAGAAACATACCTGGAGTCTCAAATAAGTGTGGATATCTGCTCCGCAACTCCTGCTCGACCTCCCAAGTAGCCTCCTCTATGGGCCGACCTCTCCACTATACCTTAACTGAAGCAATGTCCTTGGACCTCAACTTTCAAACCTGTCTACCCAGAATAGCCATCGGCTCCATATCATAAGATAGATCACCATCGTACTGAAGTCCAACACATGAGATGGATCCCCGACATTTATGGAGCATAGACACATGGAATACTGGATGAACACTGGACAGGCTGGGTGGAAACGCCAGCTCATATGCCACCTCCCTAATCCCCCTGAGTATCTCAAAAGGACCAATGAACCTAGGACTCAGTTTCCCATTCTTTCCAAACCACATAACACCCTTCATGGGTGAAACCTTCAACAATACTCTATCGCCAACCATGAAAGACACATATCGAACCTTACGATCCGCATAACTCTTCTGGATTGACTGTGTTGTGCGAAGCCTCTCCTAGATCAACTTCACTCTCTCCAAAGCATTTTGAACTAACTCAGTGTAAGGCCCTGTAAAATTATTGTGCTTAAAACATAGTAATTGTGGTGTCATGGTCCGAATAATGTGTTAGGAATGCGCGGTTCGGAACCTTGGTAGTGATTTAAGTTTCAAAAATGTAAAGAATCAATTTTTCCAGAAAAGTGTCGATTCTGCGGTCAGGAATGCGACTGCAGATCTGCTATGCGGACCGCATTCCTACCGCAGAGCTTAATAAAATGTTTACAAAATTTGGTGTTGAAAATGCGGTCGATATGCAATCGCAGAATGGATCTGCGGACCGCAGATATACCGCATAAATTATTGAAGGTTTTTAAGTGTCAAATCCGCGGTGCATTCTACGACCGCAGATAAAAAATGCGGGCCGTATTTTGGTCGCATTCCGTAACAGAACCTGTGAAAATTTTGAGGCAATTATGCGGTCATTATGCGGACCGCATGTTGATTCTGCGATCGTAGATGCGACCGCAGAATTGACCTGGCCCAAAATATTTATAAAATTTGACCTGACCCCTTCTTTAATAAAACACCATTCTCCTTCATTTTATCATGTTTTCTTACCAAAATTAGAGAGAGATGAGAGGGATTTTAGAGAGAGAAGTCTATCATCTTCAAGAATTGTTTCAAACATTTAGTCCAAAGGATCCTAGGGCCAAGATTCAACTTCCCCAATCATTTCAAGGTAAAAACCCTAACTATTTTCTGTGATTGTCAGTTTTAAAATGGGTAAAGAGAGGTTTGCATATAATAGCTTTTGAAAATGGAGTTTTACACTCATGCATGATTATTGAACTTGATTTTTAGTAAAAGGGAAGTGAATAGACGTAAGAGTCTGCAAAACAAGGTCGGCAAAGATAGGATAGCTTGGGTAAGCATAAAGTAGGAAGTTAAAGGAAGAAAACTTGACACCAGGTATGTATGGCTAATTTTGATTCTTGTAAAATCGCCCATATGTGTGCAATTTGTTTGGTATGAGTTAATTTGAGAGATTGTGTGTAGTTCTTGATGTTGTTGTTGGGTATTCAATTTCTGTTGAACTATGTGTGATGTAATATGGGATATGAACCGAAAGACAAAAGAGAATCGAAGTTGATAAAGAATTGTGAATAATTGTTGAGATGGCATATATGGTTCCTTGTGAAAATGAAATGAGACACTTGAATTGTGATAAGTTGTTGAACATAATGGTATGTGTATTCTTGATCATGGAAATATTGTAACCTGGTTGTGATATTGGTTTGAAAAGTACTTGAGAACATGAACCAATTTGTAACTTGCTTATTTGAACTTGTTGTAATTGTGTGTAGTGCCTTATCTGCTGTTTGTGATTGTTGTGTTTGAAACTATATGGTGGGATCGGGTTGCGCACCGCAACACGAAGAAATAAGGTGTGGGTTGGGGTGATAAAGGTGGCCGAGGTAATAAGGGTGGACGAGGTAATAAGGATGGAAAGCGATCGAAATCGCTATTGAAATTGATATAAAATCATTGATGTGAAATTGTGAAAGGACACAGCATGAGAGTTTGCAACCTGTTGGGCACTGATTGCCCCTTTGTTTGACTATTGTGATTTATGTGATTGATTGGTTGTTGTTCTACTTGTCGATCTTAAACGTGCCTTGTGTTGCGAATTATCTGAAATGAGGAAAAAGTGAAAAACATGGTTGGATGGCTTAATTGATTCTTAATGTAATTTATTGGCTGTCTTGTCATCGTGATTCTTGTTTAACGGCTTGAGTTTACTTGGGACAAAGTTTGTCCATACATACCAGTACAATTCAAGTACTGACGTCCCTTTTGCCGGAGATGATACATTCGTGTTATGATTGTAGGTGGATCAGTAGTAGGCACTTCAGCTCATCGGCAGTAGTATACTTCATCTTCCACTGGCCGTTTTGGTTAGCCCCTTTCTTTCTCGGGGCCCTGTGTGGTTCACGCCACTTTTGTTTAGACTTTATTTTGGTTTTGTAAGGTATAGCCGGAGCCTTGTTGCCGACAAGTATTGTATTCCCTTTTGTATCCTAGAGACTCTGTAGACATGTAAACTGTGGGATTCCAGTCTTATGTATATATTATGTCGGGCGTTGTAAAAACTGTAAACTTGTTAATGAATCACTCGCATGGCTATGTTTGTATATTGTGAAATCAGTTATAATTGGTAAGATATTTGGTTAATGAGAACCAATCAACACTGGGGTAACGCATGGGAATGAAAGGCACCCAGGTCCGCTTGACTGGGGCTACCCGGTCAGGCGCCGGTCATGTCCCTCGATTTGGAGTGTGACACTCAGTCCCTATCAATATAGCCTCTCTAGGCTCAAACCATCCCATGGGAGATCTACAGCGTCTACCATACAACGCCTCATACAGGGCCATCTGAATACTCGACTGATAACTATTGTTGTAGGCAAACTCTGCAAGTGGCAAAAACTCATCCCATGAACCTCCAAAATTGATCACAAAAGCATGCAACATATCTTCCAAGATCTGAATAGTGCGCTCAGACTATCCGCCTGTCTGAGGATGAAATGTTGTGCTGAACTCTACCTGCGTACCCACCTCTCGCTGAAATGCCCTCCAGAACTAAGAAGTAAACTGAGTACATCTATCTGATATGATAGACACTAGAACCCCATGCAGTCTGACAATCTCCCGAATAAAGATCACTACTAACCACTCTAATGAATAAGTAGTACATACCGGAATGAAATGTGCGGATTTGGTCAGCCGATCAACAATCACCCACACTGAATCAAACTTTCTCAAAGTCTGAGGGAGCCCACTCAAAAATTCCATGGTAATCCGCTCCCATTTCCACTCGGGAATAACCATACGCAGAAGAACACCACCCGGTCTCTAATGCTCATACTTGACCTGCTGGCAGTTGAGACATCTGGCTACATGACTAACAATATCCTTCTTCATCTTCCTCCACCAGTAATGCTGCCTCAAGTCCTGATACATCTTTGCGGCACCTGAATGAATGGAGCACCACGAGCTGTAAGCCTCCTCTAATATCAACTCTCAAAGGCTATCTATATTGGGCACATAGATCCGTCCCTGCATCCTCAGAACACCATCACTATCAATAGTTACATCTCTCGCATCATCGTGTAGAACTCTATCCTTAAGGACAAGCAAGTGTGGATCATCATACTGACACTCTCTGATGCGATCATATAAAGAGGACCAAGAAACAACACAAGCCCACACTCGGCTCGGCTAAAAAATATCCAACCTCACTAGCCGATTGGCCAACGCCTGAACAACATATGCAACGGGCCTCTCCCCAAATGGAATATAAGCTAAGCTGCCCATACTGACCGCCTTTCGGCTCAAAGCATCAGCCACAATATTGGCCTTCCCGGGATGATACAGTATAGTAATGTCATAATCCTTAAGCAACTCCAGCCACATCTGCTGTCTCAAATTAAGGTCCTTTTGTTTGAATAGATGTTGAAGGCTGCGATAATCAGCATACACCTCACAAGAAACACCATACAAATAGTGCCTCCAAATCTTCAGAGTATGAACTATAGCTGCTAACTCCAAATTGTGCACGGGGTAGTTCTTTTCATGGGGCCTCAACTGGCGAGAAGCATAAGCAATAACTCTACCCTCCTGCATCAACACACATCCAATGCCAAATCTCGAGGCATTACAATACACATTATAAGTATCTAAAGCTGATGGCAATATCAAGATTGGTGTCGTGGTCAATGCTGTCTTGAGCTTCTGAAACCTCTCCTCACACTCCTCGGACCATACAAATGGAGCACCCTTCTGGGTCAATCTAGTCAAGGGTGAAGCAATAGAAGAGAATCCCTGAACAAATCGGCGATAATACCGTGCCAATCCCAGGAAACTACGAATCTCAGTAGCTGAGGTCGGTCTAGGCCAACTCTACACCGTCTCTATCTTTTTCGGATCCACCTGAATACCATCACTGGACACCACGTGCCCCAAGAAAATCACGGACTCGAGCCAGAATTCACACTTGGAGAACTTGGCATTCAACTTCTCCTCCTGCAACCTCTATAATACAACTCCCAAATGTTGTGCATGCTCCTCCTAGCTAAGGGAGTACACCAGGATATCATCTATGAACATGATCATGAAGGAGTCCAAATATGGTCGGAACACACTGTTCATCAAATGCATGAACACGGCTGGGGTATTGGTCAGTCCGAAAGACATCACAAGAAACTCATAATGCCCATATCTCGTCTTGAAGACTGTCTTCATAATGTCAAAATCTCTAATCTTCAGCTGGTGATAGTCGGAACGAAGATCAATCTTCGAGAATACCCTAGCTCCCTAGAGCTGATCAAATAAATCATCAATGCGTGACCGAGGATACTTGTTCTTCACTGTTACTTTGTTCAGCTGCCTATAGTCAATACACATCCTCATTGAGCCATCCTTCTTTTTAACAAACAAGACCGGTGCACCCCACGGTGACACACTCAGCCGAATGAACCCCTTATCTAGGAGTTCATGAAGCTGCTCCTTTAATTCTTTCAACTCAGTTGGTTCCATACGATAAGGAGGAATAAAAATAGGTTGAGTGCCTGGCACCAAGTCAATCACAAAGTCAATCCCTATCCGGCGGCATGCCCGGCGGGTTTGAGAGGAACACATCGGGAAAATCCCACACAACGGGAACAGAATCAATACTGGGAGTCTCATCTCCAACGTCCTGCACAAATGTCATATATGAAAGACATCCCTTCCCAACCATCTGTTGGGCCTTGACGAAAGATATTACCCTGATGGGTACATAACCAGTCATGCCTCACCATGCAATCCTCGGAATACACGGCATAGCCAAAATAGCTATTTTCGCATAACAGTCTAGAATAGCATGACACGGAGATAGCCAGTCCATGCCCAAGATAATATCAAAATCGATCATGCTCAATAGCAATAGGTCTACTCGGGTCTTCAGACCCCCAATAGTGACAAGACAGGACTGGTACACATGGTCCACAATAATGGTATCACCCACCAGGGTAGATACATGCACGGGCAATGCAGACACTCTTGGGTCGTGCCTAAATGGGGAGCAAAATATGAAGATACATAAGAATAAGTGGAACCGGGATCGAACAAAACTGAGTCATCTCGGTGGCAGACTGAAATAATACATGTAATAACAACATCAGAAGCGACTGCATTAGAACAGCCTTGAAGAGCATAACAACGAGCCTGACCACCTGATCGGCCTCCCCCTCGAGGGCGACCCCTGGCTGCCTGACCCTCACCCCTAGCTGGCGGGGCGAGTGCTGAAGTAGATGGACCAGAAGATGAGGGATGTCTCCTCTACTGATATGGCCTGGATACAAGACGGGGACACTCTCTCCAGATATGCCCAAACTCCCCACACTCAAAGCAACTCCCAGGTGCTGGGGGATGGGACTGATAGGAAACCCTCGCACTAGAGTGTCTAGCAGAAGAACTAGGTCGGGAAGAACCCTGAACAGATAGAGCCTGAGATGAACTCTATGCTGGTAGGGCGCTGAGAGATGGCTGGTCCTGGTGAGAACCCTGATGACCTCGGCCAGAAGATGACCCACGATACTCTGAGCGGGCTGGCTGTGAAGATCTAAAAGAGCGACCTCGACTCTACTGACTCTGGCCTCTAGTATGAGTACCACTGGAACTAGCTGATCCCCGAGGCCTCTTGGCCTCCCTCTCCTCTCGTTCTTAGCGATGATCTATCTTAATATCGCGAGCTATATCAACAACATCCTCAAATGAATGACTCAGGACCCTCTCTCGGGTCATCAAAATACAAATAGGATAAACAAGTCCATCAACAAAGTACGTGATCCACTCCCGATCAGTAGGAACCATCCATGATGCATATCTAGCTAACTCTGTAAATCTAACCTTATACTCTGACATTGTAATGTCCCCTAGAGAAGCCACTCAAAATACCTGCGTAACTCTTCCCTCTGAGATCGGGGTATCCACTTCTCCAAGAAAATAGTGGAGAAATCCTGCCATGTCAATGGTGCCGCGCCTGCCGACCTACAGCTCTCATAAGCCTCCCACTAAGTGAAGGCTGCTCCCTTAAATTGGAAAGTAGTAAAGGATACACCACTCGACTCAAGGATCCCTGCTGTACGGAGCATCCGGCGGCACTTGTCAAGAAAACCTTGGGCGTCCTCGCCAAGAGTACCACTGAATATAGGAGGAGAAAGTCTGCTAAACCTCTCAAGATGACGCTGCTCGTCATCGGGCATCGCTGGGACCCTATCTCCCTGAATCTGAACAACTGGCTGAGCTGGGGCCACTGGCTGGGCTGGTGGTGCCTCAGGTATCTGAAGACCCTGCACTACCTGCTCTGGAGTGCGAGCTGCGGGGGTCTAATGACCACCCCTGGTCCCGAACGTAGCTGCTGTAGTGGAGGATGAAACTGCCTGAGCTAGGCTAGTACAAACTGTCAATTTCTGAGCTAGGGTCTCCTAAATACCCGGAATCACAATAGGCACAGCTGGTGCCTGTACAGGTGCTGCTGGGACCTCTGCAACTGGAGGCTGATCTATAATGGGGACAATTGGCGGGTCAACTAGCACTGCCCCAGCTGCTCTACCCCTACCACGACTACGGCCGCGTCCCACTTTGTTATTTTAACGTCACGACCCCAAAACCCGATCGTGATGGCACCCAGTACATTGCTAGGCCAACCCGACCAACCATTCATAACATAGAGCTGTCAACTCTCACTTTACCCTTTTTAGGCATAAACAACAATAATATAATGAAATGACATTTAGCACATCGGGGATAGATATCCCAAAACCAGTATAATCCTCCTACCGAATCAAGAGTCATAAGTCATGAGCCTCTACCAAAATATAAAGTTGTGATAGTGTATACAACTGTGTGCAAATGTAGAATAGACTAAGAAAGTAAAGATAGATTGGAGAGTCAGGTTCTGCGGACGCTGGCAGCTACCTCCACTAACTCAAGTAAGCAATTCACGCCTATTCCCTGTGGGATTCGACCCCAACCTAGTTGGGTTATTATATTTGACACCTGTAAGGCCCAGTAAAATTTTTGTGCATAAAACCTAGTAGCTATGGTGTCATGGTCCGAATAATGTGTTAGGAATGCGTATTGATGCAGCACGGAAAGGTTATAGCTTATGCTTCCAGACAACTCAAGAACCATGAGAAGAATTATCAAAAATGTAGAGAAATAATTTTTCCGAAAAAGTGTCAAATGTGCGGTCAAGAATGCGACCGCAAACCTGACATGCGGACCGCATTCTGACCGCAAATCGTTCCAGAGAGTTGCCCAAAATTGTGTCCAATGTGCGGTCGATATGCGATCGCATGTCAATCTGCGGTGCACTTTTGCGACCGCGGAATCAACATGCGGTCCGCATAGTGACCGCAAATCGTTCCAGAGCCTGCGTAATTTTTTGAGCCATTCTGCGGCCACTATGCGGACCGCATGTTGATTCTGCGGTCGCATAGTGACCGCATATTTGACCCCGGCCCAGATTTTTGTAACATTTTGACCCGATCTCTTCTTTAATATAACACCTTTCTTCTTCATTTTATCATATCATCTCACCAAAATTAGAGAGAGAAGAGAGGGTTTTTAGAAAGAGAAGTTCTTCATCTTCAAAGATTGTTCCAACTACTTAATTCCAAGGGATTCTAGGGCAAGGATTCAACTTCCCCAATATTTTCAAGGTAAAAACCCTAACTATTTTCTTTGATTTTCAGTTTTAATTGGGTAAAGAGAGGTTTGCATATAATAGCTTTTAAAAATAGAATTTTTACACTCATGCATGATTATTGAACTTGATTTCTAGTAAAAAGAAGTGAGTAGAAGTAAGAGTCTTCAAGAACAAGGTTGGCAAGAGTAAGATAGCTTGGGTAAGCATAAAGTAGGGAGTTAACGGGAGAAAACTCATCACCAGGTATGTATGGCTAATTTTGATTCTTGTGAAATCGCCTATATGTGTGAAGTTTGTTTGTTCGTGTTAAATTGGCAAATTGTGTGAAATTCTTGATGTTGTTGTTGGATATTTAAAGTTTGTTGTTGAGCTATGAGTGATATAAAATGAGAGTTTAATTTGGCAAAAGAATTGTGAATAATGACTATGATGGCCTATATGGCACCTTGTGGAAAACAAACGAAACACTTGAGAATTGGTTTATTGTGAAAAGAGATGAAACACTTGAATTGTGGAAATATTGTAACATGGTTGTGATATTGCATTGAGAAGAAATTGAGAACACGAACCAACGTGTAAGTTGCTTATTTGAACTTGTTGAAATTGTGTGTAGTATCTTATCTGCTGTTTGAAATTGTTGTGTTTTCAACTGTAAGGCGGGGTCGTGTTGCGCGCCGCAACGTGGTGAAATAAGGTTTGGGTTGGGGTGATAAGGGTGGCCGGGGTAATAAGGGTGGTCAGGGGCAATAAGGATGGAAAGCGATCGAAATCGCTATTGAAAATTGATACATAAATCAATAATGTGAAATTGTGAAAGGAGACAGCAGGAGAGTTTGCAACCTGTGGGGCACCGATTGCCCCTTTGTTTGACTACTTGTGCTTTACGTGATTGATTGGTTATTGTTAAATTGGTTGATTGTAGAAAGTGCTTTGTGTGAGAATTATTTGAAATGAGGAAAAATGTGGAAACATGGTTGGGTGGCTTAATTAATTGTTGATGTAATTTAATGGCTTGAGTTTACTTGGGACAAAGTTTGTCCATACATACCAGTACAAATCAAGTGTACTGACGTCCCTTTTGCCGGGGGCGCTACATTCGTGTCATGATTGTAGGTGGATCAGTAGCAGGCACTTCAGCTCATCGGCAGTAGTATCCTTCTCCTTCCACTGCCCGTTTTGGTGAGCCCTTTCTTCCTCGGGGCCTTGTGTGGTTCATGCCACTCGGTTTAGATTTCATTTTGGTTTTGTAAGGTATAGCCGGAGCCTTGTTACCGGCAAGTATTGTATTTCCCTTTTTGTATCCTAGAGGCTCTGTAGACATGTAAACTGTGGGACTCCGGTCTTATGTATATATATTGTGTTATGTCGGGCGTTGTAAAAATTGAAATCTTGTTAATGAATCACTCGTATCGTTTATTTGTTTAATGTGAAATCAATTATGATTAGTAATATATTTGGTTAATGAGAAACGGTCATCACAGGGGTAACGCGTGGGAATGAAAGGCACCCAGGTCCGCTTGACTGGGGCAACCCGGTCAGGCGCCGGTCATGTTCCTCGATTTGGGGCGTGACAAACTTGGTATCAGAGCTTAAGGTTTTAAAATGTCCTAGGATGTCTCGGAGCCGTGTCTAGTAGTGCCCTTCTTATAGGTGTGTCGTCGACCACATCATATAAGTAGGGGGCTACACGGGCATTTAGGAATTTACCTACTTCTTTGTTAATCTATATCGTGCGGTAAAGTGCAATGTGGAGATATATGTGTCTAATTCGTGCCTTGTTCCCAAATTTTCAGAATATGGCACCTAAGAAGAAGGCTAGACTCGGCCTTAGGGCCAATGCGGGCCCAAGTGCAGCTGTTAATCATGTACCCGATGCCGTGGGAGAGAATGACCCACCAGTCCCGAATTTGCCTGGCCCATCTGTTCAAAACCCAAGTGTCCCTATTCCAGCTGCTGTCTTGAGCTTCTCAAAACTCTCTTTACACTCCTCGGACCATACAAAAGGAGCACCCTTCTGAGTCAATCTATTCAAGGGTGAAGCAATAGAAGAGAATCCCTAAACAAATCAGCGATAATACCCTGCCAATCCCAGAAAACTACGAATCTTAGTAGCTGAGGTCAGTTTAGGACAACTCTGCGCCGCCTCTATCTTCTTCGGATCCACCTGAATACCAGAACTGGACACCACGTGCCCTAAGAATGCCACGGACTCGAACCAGAACTCACACTTGGAGAACTTGGCATACAACTTCTCCTCCCACAACATCTGCAACACAACACTCAAGTGCCGAGCATGCTCCTCCTGGCTACGAGAGTAGACTAGTATGTCATCAATGAATACGATCACAAATGAATCAAGATACGGCCTGAATACACTGTTCATCAGATTCATAAATGCTGCTGGGGCGTTGGTCAGGCCAAAAGACATCACAAGGAACTCATAGTGACCATATCTGGTCCGGAATGCAGTCTTCATAATGTCAGACTCTCTAATCTTCAGCTGATGGTAGCCTGAACGAAGATCAATCTTCGAGAACACCCTAGCTCCCTGGAGGTGATCAAATAAATCATCAATACGAGGAAGAGGATACTTATTCTTCACTGTTACTTTGTTTAGCTGCCTATAGTCAATACACATCCTCATAGATCCGTCCTTCTTCTTAACAAACAGGACCGGTGCACCCCACGGCGACACACTCGGCCGAATGAACCCCTTATCTAGGAGTTCCTGGAGCTGCTCCTTCAATTCCTTCAACTCGGCTGGTGCCATACGATACGGAGGAATAGAAATAGGCTGAGTGCCCGGCACCAAATCGATACCAAAATCAATATCCATGTCCGGCGGCATGCCCGGCAGGTCTGAGGGAAACACATCAGGAAAGTCTCGCACAATGGGAACAGAATCAATACTGGGAGTCTGGGCCTCGACTTCCCGCACAAATGCTAAATAAGAGAGACATCCCTTCCCAACCATTCGTTGGGCCTTGAGGAAAGATATTACCCTGCTAGGTACATACTCAGTCGTGCCTCGCCACTCGATCCTATGAATGCCCGGCATAGCCAAAGTGACTGTCTTAGCATGACAGTCCAGAATAGCATGACATGGAGATAGCCAGTCCATGCCCAATATAACATCAAAATCAATCATGCTGAGAAGCAACGGGTCTACTCGGGTCTCCAGACCTCCAATAGTGACCAAACAGGACCGGTATACGTGGTCCACAACAATAGTATCCCCTACCGGGGTAGATACATGCACTGGCAGCTCAAGACTCCCTCGGGTCGTGCCCAAATAAGGAGCAAAATATGTAGAGACATAAGAATAAGTAGAACCGGGATCAAACAATACTGAGGCATCTCTGTGGCAGACTGAAATAATACCTGTAATGACAGCATCAGAAGCAACGGCCTCAGATCGGCCCTGAAAAGCATAACATCTAGCATGTCCGCCTGATCGGCCTCCCCCTCGAGAGGGCAGCCACTAGCTACATGACCCTCACCCATAGCTAGCGGGGCGGGTGCTGAAGTAGAAGGACCAGATGATGAGAGTTGCCCCCTCTACTGATATGGCCTGGGAACAAAATGGGGACAGTCTCTACGGATGTGCCCAAACTCTCCGCACTCGAAGCAACTCCCAGGTGCTGGGGGCTGGGACTAATGAGTACCCATAGCACCATAGTGTCTAGCTGATAAATTAGGTTGAGAAGAGCCCTGGATAGATGGGGCCTGTCAAGAACTCTGTGCTGGCATAGCGCTGAGAGATGGCTGCCTCTAGTGTGAACCCGGATAAACACGGCCATAAAACGACCCACGGTGATCTGAGCGGGTCGACTGTAAAGACTTGAAAGAGCGACCTCGACTTTACTGACCCTAGCCTCTGGTCTGAGTGCCACTAGAACTAACTAATCCTCGAGGCCTCTTGGCCTCCCTCTCATCTCGCTCCCTGCGATGATCTGTCTCTATGTTGCGAGCGATATCCATAGCATCCTCAAAAGTGCGGCTTAAAACCCTCTCTCAGGTCATCAGAATACGGATAGGATAAATAAGACCATTAATAAAGCGTCCAATCCTCTCCCGGTCGGTAGGAACCAACCACGGTGCATATCTGCATAACTCTGTGAATCTGATCTCATACTCTGATACTGACATGTCTCCCTGGCAGAGCCCCTCAAACTGTCAACGCATCTCCTCTCTCTAGGATCGAGGCACCCCTTCTCCAAGAACATAGTGGAGAAATCTGGCCATGATAATGGTGCTGCCCCTACTGGTCTACGATGCTCATAAGCCTCACACCAAGTGAAGGCTAGTCCCTGGAACTGGAAGGTAGTAAAAGATACACCACTGGACTCCAAGATCCCTGCCGTACAGAGCATCCGACGGCACTTGTCCAGAAAACCTTGGGCGTCGTCAGTCGGAGCACCACTGAAAATGGGAGGAGATAACATGCTGGATCTCTCAAGACGACGCTGCTCGTCGTCGGTCATAGCTGGGACCCTGTCCCCCTGAACCTGATCTGTTGGGCTGAACCGGAACCACGAGGCTGAGCCGGAGGAGCCTGCGGTGTTTGTATGCCTGCCTGCTGCGGCTCCGGAGTGCGTCTTTGCGGGGGTACGATGACCACCCCGATCCCCGATGCAGCTGCTGCAGTAGTAATCGAAACCGCCTGTGCTAGGCCGGTGCGGACTGCTAGTATCTGAGCCGGGGTCTCCTGTGGACCGGAATAATAATGGGCACAGCTGGTGCCTGATCTGGTGCTGCTGGCACCTCTGCAACTGGGGGCTGTGGGTCAGCTGGCACTGCCTCAGCTGCCCTAACTCCGCCACGACCACGACCGCGTCCACGGCCTCTAGCAGGTGGTAGTGGTGGTCGTCCTCCACGTCCGGATGATCGAGTTCTCGCCATCTGCGAGAGAATAGAATGTCAAAGTTCAGTTCAAGTCAAAAGTAATCGCACGACAAGAATTCCAAGAATTGAAACTTTTCCTAAAAAGGTTAGCAGCCTCCCGAGGATAAGTACAGGCGTCCCCGCACCGATCCACGAGACTCTACCAACCGGCTCATGACTCGCGAGACCTATTAACCTAGGCTCTGATACCAACTTGTCACGACCCAAACCCTGGTCGTGATGGCGCCCAACACAATGCTAGACAAGCCCGACCATATTATCCCTTAAACCAGCGAGTTATTAATCAAATTAAACTCAAACAGTAATTAATTATATCAGGTGATAATCGAAACGTAAAACATACAAAATACGATCCCAACCATATCGTGGTGTCACGAGACTGAGCCTCTAGAGAATAGCATCCTAATACAACCAAGTCTAGGCAAATAGGAAATCAACAAGATGATAAAGAAGGAGAAAACAAGCTCGGCGGACGCTGGCAACTACCTCGTAATCTCCGCAAAAGTAGACAAGGATCAGCAGCTACAATGTCTCAACTGCTCTCGGGCACCTGTGGATCTGCACAGAAAGTGCAGGGGAGTGGGGTGAGTATATTTCAACTCGGTGAGTAACAATAATAAATAATAACTGAAGGTAAGAAATCCTGTGCTATCACTTAGCAGTTCTAAGGCAACCCTCACAGGTACGTCATCACTATAGTAGTACTCTAATTTCCAATCTACGTTTATCTCTACAAGATTCCACCCCGAACTAACCCTCACTCGTACCCCTACGGTGTACGGCCATCTCAACATATGAAGACACATACTTATGTCTATAATGTATAAGTATTTAAGTAAATAGTAGGGTATGAATAAGTATAATGCTGCGGCGTGCAGCCCGCTCCAATACATATACCGCTGCGGCGCGCAGCCCGCTCCATTTTACGTCGACGGCGCTCACTGGGGGTGTATACAGACTTCGGAGGGGCTCCCTAGGCCCAAGCACTAAAATACCGCGGCGTGCAGCACGATACATGTATATTACTGCGGCGTGCAGTCCGATCCAATATATATACTGCTGCGGCGTGCAGCCCGATCCAATATAGGTATATATATATAATACCTCATAATGGGTCCTCGGCCCTATTCCAGTCAGTATATACTTGGCCTCTCAGGCCCAATATAATATATCACAGTGGGTCCTTGACCCTGTCTCAGTCAATATAGACTTGGCCTTTCAGGCCCAATATAACATCTCATAGTGGGTCCTTGACCCTATCTCATCTTAATCGGTATAGACTTGGCCTTTCAGGCCCGCTCAGCTAGAACAGGGAATTCCACCCTAGATAATCTCTCTCAATGTACACATCTAGTACGGGCTCATATTATGCTATACAGCTAGAGCTACGGGTGAGTGTATGTTTCCAACACGATATAAGGGTCACCTAGCTCTATAGGTTCCCTAATGCTCTACAGATCGGCACAAGGCCCCAAACATGGCTATTAGCCCAATTGTACAGTTATACTCTCAGTAACAGTCATACAACACAGTATTCTATTAGCCAGGAAGGACTACGTCCAAACCCCCAATCACAGTGTCACCACGCCCGTCATAGAACGCGTGTCTCATCTCAATATAGCACTGTAAAGTGCTAGTACGGGGTTTCAAACCCTCGGTACATTATTTACTACTACCACTCACCTCGAACCGGTAGAAGCTTCAATCCGCCTTGCGCTTGCCTCGCAAATCAATCTCCTCGGATGCCAAATCTGCTCAAAATCATAGAGAATGCATCAATATACGCTAATTTCACGAAATTCATTCGAAATAACCCAATTTATATCAAAACCCACAAGTTGTCAAAACCCGACTTTTGGTACACTTGTCGAAAAATTACAAAAATCACATATTCGGAATCCTCATCTCGATACGAGTCTAGGCATATAAAATTTACCAAAATCGGACTTCATTTGCCCACTCAAATCAGTGTTTTTCTTAAATTTAGGCCTAGGGCTCAAACCCACCTTAAATCTTCCATTTACGGGGATTTAACCAAGGATTTCATGTTAAAATGATGTAATTAAGCCACAAAACTTACCTCCAACGAATCCCCGATGAATTACCAGCAATTCCCGTGAGTTTCTCTCTCTAGAACTCAAAAATGGCGTCTTGGGTATATGAACCCGCGACTGGTTCTGTTCTGGTTTTAATTTCACTGCCAGAATTATTTCTTCTACGCGATCGCGATCTTCTTCACGCGATCGCGATGCTCAAAATCTCGGCCTCACGCGATCGCGACATCCTTCACGCGATCGCGATGCACAATCACCCTGCTTCACGCGATCGCGTCCTTCATCCCTGCGATCGCGTAGTACATATTTGCCTGGACCCATTTCTCTTCTACGCGATCGCGTAGATTAACTTGCGATCGCGATGTGCCCCCTTTTAACTCTACGCGATCGCGATTGCTTCCCCTGCGATCGCGATGCCCTAGCCTCCAGCTCTACGCGATCGCATCCCCCTCCCCGCGATCGCGGAGAGCAAATGTCTGCTGCGTTTATGACAGCAACCAGCTTTCTCTTTTCTTCCAAAAATGGTCCGTTTGGACCCCGGATTCATCCCAAGACCCCCGGGACCCCAACGAAAACCACCAACGTACTCCAAAACATGATACGAACTTGTTCCAACCATAAAAACACCATACTAAACATCAAAATCACCAATTATCCACGGATTCAAGCCTAAGTTTCTTCAAAACTTTCAAAACTAACATTCAATCCTAAACCCGATCAAACGATGTCCGAATGACCTGAAAATTTGCAGACATATCCAAAATCACATAACGAAGCTACAGAAATTGTCGGAATTCCATTCCGATTTCCAGATCAAAATCTCACCTATCGATCGGATTTCGCCAAAATTCAACCTTAGCCAATTCAAGCCTATTTCTAAACCGGGCCTCCAAATTCAATTCCGATTGCTCCCCTAAGTCACAAATCACCTCCCGGAACTAACCGAATCATCAGAATTCGATTCCGAGCTCTCTAACTAAATAGTCAACTCCGGGTTGACTTTCCTTATTCAAGTTTCATTCAAAAAGGCTATATGCCTCATTTTCAATCCAATGCACTCCTAACTCCCCCGATAGACTCTAGCACTGATATAAAAATAGGAAATATGTAATTACAACATAACGGGGTGGAAATTCCTGTGACGACGGGCCAGATCGTCACATTGAAGTTATTCTACCGCACACCAAGGGGATCCGCTGGTGGGCGTCCTTCTCGAGGAGGCACGGCCAAGGTCTGGTCGTAGGTAAGATGTTTTGCTATTTAAGGACGTGTTCGACTTTTGGTCGTCACTGTGACTTGAGCCTGACCCAATTTCTACATTTGTAGGGTGGGTATACCGCGGCAGGGCTCCTCAACCAATATTCCGGCGACTTGGGGCGATTGCCAGGTTCTTCACTCCGGCAGCGGCCACTTAGGTGCCCAGGGCCGCTTCTGTCGATTCCATAGTTACGCTTTCTCCCATGTGCTCTTCGCTCGATGGTGGGAGCGTGTCAGGAGTTGTCCGTCCTCAGGAGGCGTCGCCTTCTCGAGATGAAGAGGAGAGGCCTTTAGCTAGGTGGAGAATCTTTCCACCTCCGGCTCCTTCAGCGGCACGGCCAGTCGCTGGTTAGGTGATAAATATGGACCATCTGCCTCTTACCGAGGCGAGGGAGAACGTTGACATGGCGCGCATTCCAGTGGACGGGCCAGATGATCCTCAAGCTCGGGAGGAGCGAGAAGGGAGTGCCGCTCCTACCGCTCAGTCTTCACCCACAGGTTCGACGCGGCCTCTAGTGTAGTCGTGGATCTTGGAGATTCCAGCACCCTGTCGACAGGGGCGGCGGCGGCGGGAGAGGGGTCTGCATCTGGTTCTAACTTGGACTCTGAGGATATTCGTATGTTTTATGACGGGGTCACGAACGCGACTGTTCATCCAGAAGGGACGCCGCGGGTGATAGAGATTCCCGCGGATGAGAATTTGTTGTTGAGGGAGTTCTCCCTATTGCCGCTGCTGGTTCAGTTGTGTTCCTCCATTGAAAATCAATCGCTGAGAGAGGTGACAGATGTTGGCATAATGAATGAACTGGCGTCGATGGGCATGAGGGTATGCGTTCTGGACTGATTATCTTTCCTTGACCCTTTCGTTTCATAGGGCTCATGTCCCTGACTCCTCTATTCTTTTGCTTTGTTTCGCAGGTGTTTCTGTTGCAAGTGGAATGCTTGCGTCGGGCCAATGTTCGATTCGGGGTACTTCTTCGTGTTCTCGAGAGGTGTCGCCGGTATCGGATCCAATGCAGGGAGCTTAATGAGTGCCTGAGGGATGATCCTCATAACCAAGAGCTGGTTGGGGAGTTACCGCGGACGGAGCTGCACAGAAGCCATGCGCTTGGCCGTGTTGAGGCCCTGGAGGAGAGGCTGTGTCAGGCGAGTGATGAGCTGAAGGCTGGGAGAAGGGTGTCATTGGAGAGCGAGCGCCAATGCTTGGCCAGGGTGACGGCGGTCACCTCGGAGTAGAGCGAGAAAGTTGCCGCGCTGGAGGGGGAGTTGGCCGACCTGAAGCGTAAGCTAGCTGAGGCTTCTGCCCGGATGGCCAAACTTGAGGGGGTCATCCATACCAATGATTCCCAACTGTCGTCGATGAGAGCTGTCGCCGCTTTCAGGGAGAGTGGCCTCGAGGAGCGGATCAGGATACTGAAGGGGAATGCTCAGGAAGCCGCGGGGCAGATTGCACTCCTTGAATAGGAGAATCGGCGCATCTAGGAACAATCCACGTACATGGGTAGCTCCCGTGAAACTTGGGTTTACGCTGAGGCACAACGGGACATATACAAACATCTACTTGAGGCCGGCATGATTTCAGAGGATACCTTCGAGCAGGCATGCCAGAGGGCACAGGAGGCCCGTGAGGAATGCGACTTTGACGTCGCAACGCCCGGTATTAACGATGTCCCTGGTGGGAGCTTGGCCGAAGCTGGGAATGATGGGGGTGTAGCGGAGGACGGCGGCGGAGCGGCGCAGGCCGGCGACGGTGGGACTGGTGCGGATGGCGGTATTATTAATCCACAATTAATTGATGATTAGTTGAATGTCTTCTTTGATTGTTGCCGTGTGCGGCTATTTTTTATTCCTCTTTTTTTTTATTTGATTGCTTCAGACAATGCTTGCTTCAGAGCGGACGGGTGTGGCCCATATCCGTCTGTTTTAATTTGGGGGGGGGGAGATTCCCCTTTTTCCTTCTGTTCGCTTATTGCTTGTTGCGCTTTATGTTTTCCTTTGGCATGATCATTAGTCCTCTTGGATCGAGGGCTCATAGCCCGAGTTTTACTTCAACTGTCGTTGAATATTTTAATTAGCGAAGGCTCATGGCCTGAGTCCCTATTCAACCGTAGTTGAACGTTGTCAATTTTTTTGGGTCGGGGGCTCAAAGCCCGAGTTTTACTTCAACTGTCATTGAATATTTTAGTTGGCGGAGGCTCATGGCCTGAGTCTCAGTTCAACCGTAGTTGAACATTGTTGATTCTTTTGAGTCGAGGGCTCATAGCCTGATTTTTACTTCAACTGTCGTTGGATGTTTTAATTGGCGAAGGCTCGTGGCCAGGGTCCCAGTTCAACCGTAATTGAATGTTTTTGATTCTTTTGAGTCGAGGGCTCATAGCCCGATTTTTAATTTAACTGTCGTTGAATATTTTACTTGGCGAAGGCTCGTGGCCAAAGTCTCAGTTCAAGCGTAGTTGAACGTTGTTGATTCTTTTGAGTCGAGGCCTCAAAGCCCGATTTTTACTTCAACTGTCGTTGGATATTTTAATTGGCGAAGGCTCGCAGCCTGAGTCCCAGTTCAACCGTAGTTGAACGTTGTCGATTTTTTTGAGCCGGGGGCTCATAGCCCAAGTTTTACTTCAACTGTCATTGAATATTTTAATTGGCGAAGGCTGGTGGACTGAGTCCCAGTTCAACCATAGTGGAATGTTGTTGATTCTTTTGAGTCGAGGGCTCATAGCCCGATTTTTACTTCAACTGTCGTTGAATATTTCAATTGGCGAAGGCTCGTGGCCTGAGTCCCAGTTCAACCGTAGTTGAACATTGTTGATTCTTTTGAGTCGAAGGCTCATAGCCCAATTTTTACTTCCAGTGTCATTTGATATTTTAATTGGCGAAGGATCGTGGCCTGAGTCCCAGTTCAACCGTAGTTGAACATTGTCGATTTTTTTGAGTCGGGGGCTCATAGCCCGAGTTTTACTTCAACTGTCGTTGAATATTTTAATTGGCGAATGCTCGTGGCCTGAGTCTCAGTTCAACCATAGTTGAACGTTATTGATTCATTTGAGTCGAGGGCTCATAGCCCGATTTTTACTTCAACTATCGTTGAATATTTTAATTGGCGAAGGTTCGTGGCCTGAGTCCAGTTCAACCGTAGTTGAACATTGTTGATTCTTTTGAGTCGAGGGCTCATAGCCCGAGTATTACTTCAATTGTCATTGAATTAATATGGCGAAGGCTCGTGGCCTGAGTCCCGGTTCAACCGTAGTTGAACGTTGTTGATTCTTTTGAGTCGAGGGCTCATAGCCTGATTTTTACTGAGATGAATTGGGCTAGCTCTCGTTGGGTTTTCCGCCCTTCATTCCTTGATTTCACTTTGCTTCTGACTTCAGGGGAAGCTGTTGCTTTGCTATGAAATCCCCACAGACGGTGCTAAGTTGTTTGACCCAAAATGTTTATCAACATTTATGAACTCAAAGTAATTATTAAAAATAAAGGGCCAATCATAGCAGGTCGTAACATATCTGAAATTTAGTAAAAGAAAAGATAATGGGAACAAGTGCAGAGGTAATAGAAGATATTTAGTGATCTTTATTTATGATAATGTGTTAATCTGCCTCTCCATGGAGAGGTTCAGATCCTTAAAATCATGTTTTCATGGATCCACTAATATTCTGTATTTTTTATATTGGGTTCTCACTCTGTGTTGTACTCTATATTGTACTATGTATTTCTTAGAGCCCTCATGGGGAGAGAGTGGAACCCTTTTTGTCATGACTGTCTTAGTATTTATAATTCTTTTAATGCCAGTTGACTTTCTTGGAGATTGAGTCCGTGTTAGGATATTATTTTGGGCGTACCCGTAAGGCGTCGACCTCGCCCAGAACTTCTGGGCGGACACAGGTAGTGTCTCTTGGTCGAGGGCGGCCTTACCGCTTGTGGCGTTTGCGCTAGTCGAGGGAGGCCTTGCCGTTTGTTGCGTGAGCTTGGGTCGAGGGGATAATTAATCCACTTTGATTATTGTAAGGTCGAATTATAGCTCATACAACCTTGTTACAAGAAGTAAAAAAAGAAGATAAGGAATCCTTGAGAACAAAGAAAGCAGCAGAAAATCAGTAGAAATCAGCAACAAGCAACAACAAACACCAGCTTCCCATTGAATCTATTTTTTGACTTTATAAAACAAGAGATCCCCTGAAACTTTTCTAACATTTTTGTTCTTAAATCAGCAATTGATCAGCCACAAATATAACATTAGAGCTGAATTTTTTAGGGTACTTTTTTGGTCTGAAACTCTATCTAGAATGAGGGAGTAGATTTCTTTTTATAGGGTTACCAAAAAGCAGCATCCAAAGAATATTCTAACCTAAATTCTTTGGATAGTACAACATATTAACAGAAAACAATAAACAACTATCCATATTTCAGCATCTTTTAAAATAAATTCTTGACAGTTGGTATATTTCTAGAACTTTCCTCTTAGGTCTGGCCCAAGACAGGCCCAATTTAGGTCCAGATGGCCCAAGCCAAACTCAAGCCCAAGGCTTTGGCCGATCAGGCCTTCATTGGCCAGCCCAGAACTAAATATCATAGTCAAACACCCTAAGTAAAATGGTACAAACTAATCTAGCAAAAACCAATCAACTAACAATTAAAATTAACATAAGACATATTGTAATTAATGTAAACATACTAACAAATTAACTAAATGCTGATTAAAATTAAACTAAGATCTATTTATCATGCAAAGAGAGCTAACAAAGAAAACACAATCAATAAACAAATGGAAAGGTCATTGGTGAGATCAAATTCACACTTAAAGAAAAGGGAGATAAGATTTTACCCCGATTTAACTCATAAACAATAATGATAAAGACCTTCAGTGGATGAATGAAACCGATGAATTTTGGCTGGAATCCGGTGAGCATGTCTGAATGTGATGATCTCAGAATGACTCAAAACTATCATCAATTGATCCTGTCGATAACAATATATTAACGTAAGATTTAAGTAAAAAAACGAGTCGAGATTGCATGAAAACCAGAAAAGGAAAAAGAAATTAGTTTTTTTTTGAGGTTTCAAATCCGAAATTGATTGGATTTGGCTGGGGTTTAGAAAAAACTGGTGAGGGATTTGGAAAGAAGGGGGATAAGGATTGCATGGTTCCATTTTGATCAGAGTTGGAGTGTCGCCGCCGTTGTGAGGTGATTTTCGGCGGGCAGAAGCTAGTGGTGAAGGGTTGGAAAATCGTAGGCGGCTAGGGATTCAATTTTGGGGCTGGGATAAGAGATTGATGAGTTTCTTTAAGGGTTAGGGTATTTTCGGATAGTTATAAGGTTTAAATATATTAAGTTCCGAACCGTTAAATCAAAAGAATCCAACGCTTGTTATGAAAGATGGGGGAAAAATGAGGTCATTTTGGGGATAAGGGTATTGGACCGAATATACATGTCTTTGGGCGTGGGTTTCAATGGAATTTTAAAAATTAATTGGGCCAACTAAAGATTAGCCAATTTTAAAGAAACAAGACCATATACATTTTCATATTTTTTTCTCTAATTAATTAAAATTCTAAATTAATCTAGTTTATAAAATTAAAATAATTATGTATTTATAAAATTTACAAAAATTAGTTAATCCAAAATTAATGATGAAAAAACTACTAATCTAAAATTAAAAACTAAAATATAAAACGAGCAAAATTTTGTGATTTTTTAATTTTGATAAAGCAATTAATTAACTAATTAATCCTAAAATATGAACACAAATTCTAGTATGCAATGCATGATGTTTTTTGATATTTTTGGGGCATTTTCACGATTTTAGTAAAAGTCAAACGTACACAAAAAATGCAAAAAATTACAAAAATCTTATAAAATTGAAATAATTGGGAAAAAAATTTATTTCTTTAATTTTGTAGGATTATTTTGAATAGGGCAGAAATCAGATGCTCACAGCTACCCCTCTTTGCTCAAAAATATATAGAATGTTTGGGCAAAAATAAAATGAGCAACTACGAGCGATATTTGCTCGTTTGAAACTCCACGGGAAGTATTTTTTTGGAAAAGGTCTGACCCAACTTTTCTTCTGAGGTTGCCTACATATCATTGGCTATAAATGAATCAGGTTAATATACTTTTTGAAATTTTGGTAGCTGGAACAACCAAGAAACTGTGATCTCACTATCGTTGCTACTGTTTTTGCTTGCCGAGGTCCTTATTACACCAAAATAAAAAAATAAAAAGATAAACTAGTGTGAATCTTGATGCTCGTTAGCTGCAACGACTGGTTCATTCTTCTTCAGCTTTTCGGATCAAGGTGGGATATGTAGAGATTGTTACTTTAATCATATCTCAAGCAGCCCGCATCTTTTCTCCACTTCTATACTTAGAGTTCAACTTCTTTTCTTATTTTTAACTTCTTTTATTTAGATTTAGACTTCTTCTTTTGGTCATCCCAAACCTCGTGCCTCACAGGTAAAAACCTGTTTAGGCACCAAAATAAATAAACGAACAAAAGTTTTCTACCCCAGTGTAACTACCTGACCCGACCCGACCCGTCGTTACGAGAGTTATCACCCCATTTCTTCATTTAATACTTTAACATGTTAATTCATATGTGTTTGGAGAGTTAGAATCAAATCGGATGGAAATTTGATAGAAATGAGGCAATAAACCTCTTTATGAAAAGAATAGTTTGAAAAAGTCAACCGAATGTTGACCGATGAGTTAGACAGCTCGAAATGGAATTCTGATGATTCGACTAGTTTCGGGGGGATCATTTATGACTTAGGAGAGCAATCAAAATCGAATTCGGATGTCCGGTGTAGATTTAGGCTTGAATTGGCTAAGGTTGAATTTTGGCGAAATCCGAACGGTAGGTGAGATTTTGATCCGGGCCTCAGAATGAAATTCCGAGAGTTGCAGTAGCTCCGTTAGATGATTTTGGATATGCGCACAAAATTTTATATCATTCGGAGGTGGTTAGGTAGGGATTAGAGCAAATGTTGGTTTCAGAAGTTTTTTGTGAAAATTAAGCTTGAATACGTGAGAAAAGGGTGATTTTGATGTTTACGATAGTGTTTTTATGTTGCAAGCAAGTTTGAATGAGGTAATGTGAGGTATTTGTGCTTTTGGTTGGGGTCCTAAGGGCCTCGAGATGTTTTCGGGATGTTAAACGGGAGAATTTTGGAGTTATAGAAGCGGTGTAGAAACCGTAGAAGTGGTCCTGACCCAACAGGTAAAAGTCACAGAAGCGACAAGAAATCCGCATAAGCGGATTCGCTTAAGCGAGTAAATTTCCGCAGAAGCGGAAATCGTCAGTGATTTAATGAGAATAGTGTATCGAAATTTCAGAGTTTAAACACACACTTTTAACTTCAGGGAAAGACGAACTTCGAGGGTATTCAAGGAGAAACAGTGGGAAATCATCAGGTAAGTGTTCCTAAACCAAAATTATTTTGTTATAACACAAAAACATAGATTAAACGCCCTAAAAACTGAGAATTTAAGTGAAAAACATGGACGTTAGGGCTTGGAAATTTAGGAAGATAAAAGTGAATGTTGAGGGGTCAAACGGACTCCGTTTTTGATAAAATTTATATGCACGAACTCGTAGCGAGACGAGCAATCCGTTAATAAGATTTTCAGAATTTTTTCGAGAAGTGGGCTCAGGGCTCGGGTTTTACCACCTTGGTGCATTATTGCATTTTTCAAGTAAATTTGATTGGGTTATGTTTCTTTGACCCATATTGATGTAATTGCTATAGTTTTGACTAGATTCGATGCACGAGGCGGCAAATTCAAAGGGAAAAGGCATCACAGACGAGTCGACGGCTAGCTAAAGGTGAGTAGTTAGTATATATGGTAGTCTGAGGGTTCGAAACCCCGGCTTAGCACATTGTGACGTTAGTAGGGCGTGGCTCGCACCCCATAGCAGGTGCAGGATTGATTATGACTAAGGATAGAGACTTGGTCCATCTCGAATATGAATATTATTATATTGGCGGTTGAAACACACATTGTGTTAGATATATTTGTGGGATGTAATCCATGTTTGGGGCCTTGTGCCAACCTGTAGTATCCATAGGGGATAGATATATATGTGATAGCTTGGTTTGCTTAATCACTAATCTCAGTCCTGGTTTGAAATCACCATTTTGAAATGCTAAGTCACCTGTTCTTGGAAATTAAATAAAACTAAAGTATTTTCATTATTAATGAACTGGAACTTCGAAATAAATAATTTGAACTGTTGTGTGACTCATATGCATGTTGTGGACTGAGGATGGATCGGGCTCCACGCCGCAATAGATGATATAAGGATCGGGCTGCACACCGCAGCAGATGATATGATATTGCTCATGGGCTGAAGAAGCCCCTCTAAAGTCTGTACACACCCCCAGTGAGCGCCGTCGACGTTAAACGGATCAGGCTACGCGCCGTAGCGGTCATATGCATTGCATTGCATTTTATCTGTTGAATTATCTGTGCTAACTGTGACTTGCTATTGTTGTTAGTTCGTGGTAGGTATCAAACTGTAGTTTAGCTTTACTCTGTGGTATTATGTGGATTTCCTGCTTTCAGCTATTAATATATACTTTTTACTCACTGAGTACTTAGTACTCACCCCTACTCCCTGCACCTTTGTGTGCAGATTCAGGTACACATGAGGGTTAGACGAGCACTCCAACTTCTATCAAAGTTATTTTGAGTTGCTGAGGTAGTTGTCGGCTTTTGCAGAACCTAGGTTCTCTTTTCCATTCAGTTATTATTACATGTTTCAGACTTGAGTATTTTATCCAGTGTTCTATTACTATTCAGTTTTGTTTAGAGGCTCTAAACACGGGACCCCAGATCTGTTGGGAGTGTTATTTCAATTTCGCACTTCTCAATATTTGTTCCTACTATTATTATTGGAGTATCTGTTAACTCATATATTCTTCTTGAGTTGTCCATTTGTGACTAGCATTTAACTATAAAAACGATTGTTGGTCTTGCTAGCCTAGCTTTAGTGTTCGGCGCCATCACGACCTGATTTTGGTCATGACAAGTTGGTATCAGAGCCTAGGTTACTAGGACTCGCGAGTCATGAGCCGGTTTAGTTGCCTTTTGCGGATCGGTACGTAGGCGTCCGTATCTATCCTCGGGAGGCTACAAAGCTTTAGGAAACACTTCACTTTCTTGGATTCATATCATGCGATTTTTGTTATCGTGAAACTAAATTTTTCCATATTCTACTCTCTCACAGATGGCGAGAACACATGCTAGCGGACATGGCGGACGACCACCAGTAGCACCCAGAGGTCGTGGTCGTGGCAGAGGTAGGGCAACAGTGCCAGCACCTGATAACTCACCAGCTGACCAGACTCAGGGTCAGATCCCAGTGCTAGTGGCCTAGGTTCAGGATCAGGTTCTAGCTGTAGGCATCCCATCAGCTCAGGTTCTAGCACCGACAGTGTCCATTGAGATACCGGGTCTTCAGGAGACTTTAGCACAGATCTTATCAGTGTGCACTGGCTTAGCTCAAGTGGTTGCGGCCTCTACTGCAGCAGCTTCTTCACATGTAGGGGGAGGATATTAGACCCCCATTACTCACACACCCGAGCTAGTAGTTCAGGGTTTACAGGTACCTAAGGCAGCTCCAGTTCATCCAACTCAGCCGGCTGCACTCGTTGCACCAACCCCAGCTCATGTGGTTCCAGCTATGCGTGATGATGACCAGTGACAGTTGGAGAGGTTTGAGAGGCTAGAGCCTCCGACGTTCAGTGGTATTGAGAGCGAGGATGCCTAGGGTTTTCTAGATAAGTCCCAGCGTATGCTTTATACTGCCGGTATTCTAGAGTCTAGCGGTGTTTCTTTCACTACCTTCCAGTTCATAGGATCAGCATTTCATTGGTGGGAGGATTTTCAGAGGCGTATGCCTGCTGGGGCAGCGCCCTTCACTTGGCAGCAGTTCTCCACTATATTTCTGGAGAAGTATGTGCCCCAGTCTCAAAGGGAGGAGTTGCGTCGTCAGTTCGAGTGGTTGAAGTAGGGAGATATGTCGGTGACTCAGTACGAGCTAAGATTTACACAGCTAGCCCGTCATGCCAATTGGATGATTCCGACGGATCGAGAGGGGATCCGGAGATTTGTGAATGGTCTCATATATCCTATCCGTATATTTATGACTAGAGAGAGGGTTTCAGCAGTTACCTTTGAGGAGGTGGTTGATGTGGCTCGTCTGATTGAGACAGACCGCCGTCGAGAGCGTGAGGAGAGGGAGGCTAAGGCCTCATTTGTTTTTTTTAAGATTAAGACGTCTGAATCTGAATACATATCTGAATATCAAGATGTGTATTAAGATTAAGACATATGAATCAGAATACACATCTGAATATTTTAAGATGTGTATTAAGATCTGAATACTAAATAATTAAGATTGTTTGATTTTTAACATCTGAATATATAAAATTTAACTCTATTTGAAAATTAATAAACATAAAATTCAAATGAAATACTAACTAATCTAGTATTTTATCAATAAAATTTATAGTTTTTAAAAATATGATAGTTGTTGGTGGTGATAGTTAACGGGTGAATACCGATTAGCAACGGTGGATGGTGGTAGTATTGGTTGATGATGGTGGTTCATGCTAGTAACTAGTAGCTATTGGTAGTGGTGGCGATTATGTTTCAGGATGGTGGTGGTGGTGGTGGTGGCTATAATAGTTAATAATGGTAGGTGGTGGTAGTAGTTGTGACTGAGGAAGATGGTGGGTGGGTGGTGGTAGGTTATAATGATGGGTAGTGTCGGCCATGGTTGTTGATGGTGATGGGGTGGTCGATTGTGTTAGTTGAGGTGGATGAGTGTTGATTTGGGTGATGGTGGTCAAAGTGGTGGGGATAGTGGGCGGTGATGGTCAATAATGGTGGCGGCTATAATTGAGGATGATGGTGGTAGTGGTGGTGGTGGTGGTGAGGTTGGTTGAATATGGTGGTGGCGGCGGCATGGTGGTAGTTGATAATGGTAGATGGTGGCGGCAGTTAATAATAAATATATGATAGCATCTTAATGAAATTAAGTCTCTGTTATAGATCTGAATCATACAGACATATTCAAACACATTAAATGATTGTGAAGTAAAAAAAACAAACACACTTAATGATTAAGATCTAAATAATTAAGATTCAGATTTTAAAAACAAACGCACTTAATGTCTGATATCTGAATGATTAAGATTTAGACCTACATTAAGTGCAAACAAATGAGGCCTAAGAGGCCTTGAGGTATATGTAGTTACAGTGGTGCTCCGTCTAGGGGCCAATCTCAGCACAACAGAAGTCATTCCTTCAAATCATCTCAATTAGGCCGTGTAGAGTCCAGTGGAGCTTCGTCAGACCGTGGTCATCAGGGTCATTAGGGCCATTAGGGTCAGCAGGGTCGTTAGTAGAGCTAGCCTGCACTGAGCGCCCTTCCAGCTCAGAGCTCTGCTCCTGCTCTTTCAGCTCAGGGTTCATCTGCAGCAAGGTGTCCTCAGTAGTCCCTTTCTCCAGCTTCAGGCCGTTGCTTTGAGTGTGGTGAGTTTTGACATATCAGGAGAGAGTGTCCCTAGTTGCTTCGTAAGGGGTTTCAGCAGAGGGACCAACCCTCATCTTCTGCTCCTGTGTCTTTAGCACCAGCACAGTTAACTAGGAGTGGTGGTCAGGTAATCAGAGGTCGCCCTAGGGATGAGGACCATACTGGCGGAGGTCTGACTCGTTTCTATGCTCTTCCGAATATGAGGGATGCTAGTGCATCAGATGCAGTCATTACATGTAATATCTCAGTCTGCCACAGGGATGCTTCTGTCTTATTTGATCTCGGATCCATCTATTACTATGTTTCTTCATCTTTTGCGCATCATTTGGGTATGACCCGTGGTATTCTTGCCTTTCCCATGCATGTGTCTACCCCGGTGGGTGATACAGTAATTGTGGATCAGGTATACCGATCCTGTCTTGTTACTGTTGGGGGTCTGGAGACCCGAGTCGACTTATTATTATTGAGAATGGTGGATTTCGATGTGATTCTAGGCATGGATTGGTTATCTCCTTACCATGCGATTCTGGACTATCATGCCGAGACAGTCACATTAGCTATTCCTGGGTAATCCGAGGATCGAGTGGCGAGGTGTGACTGATTATGTATCCAACAGGGTGATTTCCTTTATAAATGCCCAACGAATGATTGGGAAGGGTTGTTTATCTTATTTGGATTTCATTAGAGATGTGGAGGTCGAGACTCCCAGCTTTGATTCGGTCCCCATTGTGAGGGATTTCCTGGATGTGTTTCCAGTAGACCTGCCTGGCATGCTGCCTAACAGGGATATCGATTTCGGTATTGACTTTGTGCCAGGCACTCAGCCCATCTCTATTACTCCCTACTGCATGGAACCAGCTGAGTTAAAAGAGTTGAAAGAATAGCTTCAGGAACACTTAGATAAGGGGTTCATCTGCCCGAGTATGTCACCTTGGGGTGCACCAGTATTATTCGTGAAGAAAAAAGATGGCACAATGAGAATGTGCATTGATTACAGACAGTTGAACAATGTGACAGTAAAGAATAAGTACCCATTGCCTCGTATTGAGGACTTATTTGATCAGCTCCGGGGAGCAAGTGTATTCTCTAAGATTGACCTTCGATCGGGTTATCACCAGTTGAAGATTAGGGATTCAGACATTATGAAAACAGCTTTCAGAACGAGATATGGGCACTATGAATTTCTACTGATGTATTTTGGGCTGACTAATGCCCCAGCCGCATTCATGCACTTGATGAAAAGTGTATCTTGGCCGTACATTGATTCTTTCATGATCGTATTTATTGATGATATCCTGGTGTACTCGCGTAGCCAGGAGGAGCACACACAGCACTTGAGGGTGGTATTGCAGAGGTTGAGAGAGGAAAAACTTTATGCAAAATTCCCTAAGTGTGAATTTTGGCTTGATACTGTGACTTTTCTCAAACATGTAGTGTCCAGTGATGGTATTCGGGTTGACCCACAGAAAGTCGAGGCGGTGTGGAATTGGCCCAGACCATCCTCAGCTACTGAGATTCGGAGTTTCCTTGGCTTGGCAGGCTATTACCGCTGGTTTATTCAGGGTTTTTCATCTATTGATTCACCTTTGACTAAGTTGACACAAAAGAATGCTCCATTTGTGTGCTCAGATGAATATAAGAAGATCTTCCAGAAGCTCAAGGCGGCCTTAACCACAGCTTCGGTACTTGTGTTTCCATTAGTTTCAGGGTTTTATATAGTGTATTGCGATGCTTTGAGAGTTGGGATTGGTTGTGTATTGATGCAGGAGGGTAGAGTTATTGGATATGCTTCTCGTCAGCTAAATCCCCATGAGAAGAACTACCCTGTTCATGACTTAGAGTTAGCTGCCATTGTTCATGCCTTGAAGATTTGGAGGCATTACTTGTATGGTGTATCGTGTGATGTATATACAGACCACCGCAACCTTCAACATTTGTTTAAGCAGAAAGATCTCAATTTGAGGCAGCGGAGATGGCTTGAATTGCTTAAAGACTATGATATTACCATTTTGTACCATCCCGAGAAAGCCAATATAGTGGCTGATGCTTTAAGCCGGAAGTCTATTAGTATGGGAAGCTTGGCGTACATTCCAGTTGGGGAGAGGCCCCTTGCAGTTGATGTTCGGGCGTTAGCTAAAGAGATGGTGAGGCTGGATATTTTTTAGCCTAGTCGGGTGATGGCTTGCATGGTATCTCGGTCTTCCTTATATGACCGTATTCGAGAGCGCCAGTATGATGATCTACACTTGCTTGTCCTTAAGGATAGAGTTCAGCATGATGATGCCAAAGATGTCACTATTGATAGTGATGGTGTGTTGCAGATGTAGGGCCGAATATATGTGCCCAATGTTGATAGCCTTCGTGAGTTGATATTGGAGGAGGCCCACATCTCGCAGTATTCTATTCATCCAGGTTCCCCAAAGATGTATCAGGATTTGAGACAGCTTTACTGGTAGAGAAAGATTAAGAAGGATATTGTGAATCATGTAGCACGGTGCCTAAACTGTCAGCAAGTCAAGTATGCACATCAGAGGCCTGGTGGTGAGTTCCAGCGTATTGATATTCCCGAGTGGAAGTGGGAAAGGATCACTATGGACTTTGTTGGTGGACTCCCTCTGATTGCGAGTAAGTTTGACTCTGTTTGGGTGATTGGGGATAGGCTGACCATGTCAGCTCATTTCATTCCTGTGTGTACTACATACTCCTCGGAGCGGTTGGCAGAGATATTCATCAGCGAGATTGTGAGATTGCATGGAGTTCCCATTTCTATCATATCGGACAGAGGTACCCAGTTCACTTCTTAGTTCTGGAGGACATTTCAGAGAGAGTTGGGTTCACAGGTAGAGCTGAGCACAGCAATTCATCCACAGACGGATGGGAGTCTGAGCGCACAATTCAGATACCGGAGGACATGTTGCGTGCTTGTGTCATTGATTTTGGTGGCTCATGGGCTGATCACTTGCCCATTGCAGAGTTTGCTTGTAATAATAGCTATCAGTCCGGCATTCAGATGGCACTGTATGAAGCTTTATATAGGAGGCGGTGTAGGTCTCCAGTCGGTTGGTTTGAGCCCGACGAGGCTAGATTGTTGGGGAAAGAGTTAGTTCAGGATGCCTTAGACAAGGTGAAGGTGATTCAGGAGAGAATTTGCACAGCTCAGTCGCGTCAGAAGAGTTATGCGGACCGGAAGGTCCGAGATGTGTCTTATTCAGTGGACGAGAAGGTGTTGATGAAGGTTACACCTATGAAGGGCGTTATGAGGTTTGGGAAGAAAGGAAAGTTTAGCCCAAGGTTCATTGGACCTTTCGAGGTGCTTAGGAAAGTTGGGGAGGTGGCCTATATGCTTGATTTTCCACCCAACTTGTCAGGAGTTCACCCGGTGTTCCATGTATCTATGCTCCGGAAGTACGTTGGAGATTCGTCACATGTATTAGACTTCAACACGATACAGCTAGATAAGGACTTGACCTATGATGTGGAGCCGGTAGCCATTTTGGGTCGACAAGTTCATAAGTTGAGATCCAAAGACATAACTTCAGTGAAAGTGTAGTGGAGAGGTCGTCCCGTGGAGGAAGCAACTTGGGAGATCGAATAGGAGATGCAGAGCAGATATCCACATTTATTTGAGACTCCAGGTATGTTTCTTAACCCGCTCGCGGACAAGCATTTGTTTAAGTTGGGGAGAATGTAACGACCCGACCTGTCGTTATGGGAGTTATCACCTCATTTTCTTCATTTAATACTTTAACATGTTAATTAATATGTGTTTGGAGAGTTAGAAGAAAATCATATGGAAATTTGAAAGAAATGAGGCAATAAACCTCTTTATGAGAAGAATAGTTTGGAAAAGTCAACTGAATGTTGACCAATGAGTTAGACAACTCGGAATGGAATTCTGATGATTCTTCTAGTTTCGGCAGATCATTTATCAGTTAGGAGAGCAATCGGAATCGAATTCGGAGGTCCAGTGTAGATTTAGGCTTGAATTGGCTAAGGTTGAATTTTGGCGAAATCCGAATGGTAGGTCAGATTTTGATCCGGGGCTCGGAATGAAATTCTAAGAGTTGCAGTAGCTCTGTTAGGTGATTTTGAATATGTGTGAAAAATTTCATGTCATTCAGAGGTAGTTAGGTCGGGTTTTAGAGCAAATGTTGGTTTCAGAAGTTTTTATGATAATTAAGCTTGAATCCATGAGAAAAGGGTGATTTTGATGTTTACGATAGTATTTTTATGTTGCGAGCAAGTCTGAATGAGGTAATGTGAGGTATTTGTGCTTTTAGTTGGGGTCCCGGGGGCCTCGGGATGTTTTCGGGAGGTTAAACGGGAGAATTTTGGAGTTATAGCATGTCTGAGATTTTGGCTTCTGGTATTTTCGCTTCTGCGGATGGGGAACCGAAGAAACGGCTCCGTAGAAGCGACCAGGAGGTCTCAGAAGCGGACAGGGTGGTCCAGGTGAATTCTGCAGAAGCGTATGGCATTTCGCGGAAGCAGGCTCGCAGAAGCAAGCTCATGATCGCAGAAGCGGTCTGGTAGAAGTGGCCTGGTCCGCAGAAGCGGACAGTGACTCGCAAAAGCGAGACCGCAGCAGTGGTGTAGGAACCGCAGAAGCAGTCCTGGCCCATCAGGTAAAAGTTGTAGAAGCGATAAGAAATCCACAGAGGTAGACTTGCTTAAGCAAGTAAATTTCCGCAGAAGCGGAAATCGTCAGTGATTTAATGAGAACAGTGTATCGAAATTTCAGGGTTTAAACACACACTTTTAACTTCGGGAAGACACGAACTTCGAGGGTTTCAAGGAGAAATAGTGGGAAATCATCAGGTAAGGGTTACTAAACTCAAATTATGTTGTTATAACACAAAAACATAGATTAAACGCCCCAAAAACTGAGAATTTAAGTGAAAAACATGGGGGTTAGGGCTTTGAAATTGAGGAAGATAAAAGTGGAAGTTGAGGGGTCAAACGGACTCCATTTTCGATAAACTTTATATGCACAGACTCGTAGCGAGACGAGGAATCCATTGGTAATATTTTCAAAAAAATTTCGAGAAGTGGGCCCGGGGCTCGGGTTTTACCAACTTGGTGCATTATTGTGTTTTTCAAGTAAATTTTATTGGGTTATGTTTCTTTGACCCATATTGATGTCATTGCTGTGGTTTTGACTAGATTCGATGCACGAGGTGGCGAATTCAAAGGGAAAAGGCATCGCAGACGAGTCCACGACTGGCTAGAGGTGAGTAGTTAGTGTATATGGTAGCCTGAGGGTTTGAAACCTCGTCTTAGCACATTGTGATGCTAGTAGGGCGTGGCTCGCACCCCATGGCAGTTGTGGGATTGATTATGGCTGGGGATTGAGACTTGGTCCATCCCAAATATGAATAATATTATATTGGCGGTTGAAACGCACACTGTGTTAGATATATTTGTGGGCTATAAGCCATGTTTGGGGCCTTGTGCCGATCTGTAGTATCCATAGGGGATATATATATATATATGTGATAGCTTGGTTTGCTTAATCACTAATCTCAGTCCTGGTTTGAAATCACCTTTTTGAAATGCTAAGTCACCTGTTCTTGGAAATTAAATAAAATTAAAGTATTTTCATTATTAATGAACTGGAGCCTGGAAATAATTAATTTGAATTGTTGTATGACTCATATGAATGTTGTGGACTGAGGATGGATCGGGCTGAACGCTGCAGCAGATGATATTAGGATCAGGCTGCAAGCAATAGCAGATGATATGATATTGCGCTTGGGCTGAAGGAGCCCCTCCGGAGTCTGTATACACCCCCTAGTGAGCACCGTCGATGTTAAACGGATCGAGCTACGCACTGTAGCGGTCATATGTATAGCATTGCATTTTATCTGTTAAATTATCTGTGCTAACTGTGACTTGTTGTTATTGTTAGTTCGTGGAAGGTATCGGACTGTAGTTTAGCTTTACTCTGTGGTATTATGTGGATTTCCTACTTTCAGCTTTTAACATATACTTTTTACTCACTGAGTACTTAGTACTCACCCCTACTCCCTACACCTTTGTGTGTAGATTTAGGTATACAAGAGGGTTAGATGAGCACTCCAGCTTCTATCAGAGTTATTTTGAGTTGCTGAGGTAGCTGCCGGCGTTCGCAGAACCTAGCTTCTCTTTTCCATTCAGTTATTGTTATATGTTTCAGAATTGAGTATTTTATCCAGTATTTTATTACTATTCAGTTTTGTTTAGAAGCTCTAGACTCGTGACCCCAGATCTGTTGGGAGTGTTATTTCGATTTCGCACTTCTCAGTATTTGTTCCTACTATTATTATTGGAGTATCTATTGACTCATATATTCTTCTTGAGTTGTCCATTTGGGACTGGCATTTAACTGTGAAAATAGTTGTTGGTCTGGCTGGCCTAGCTTTAGTGTTGGGCGCCATCACGATCGGATTTGGGTCTTGACACCCAGTTTTCCCAAGGAAAATTTCGTGAGTTCTTGCAACAAAATCTAAGTAATTTCTTTATTGAAAGCAATAAAATTAGGATATTGTATCCTCGAGAAAAAGAGATCAGGGAGTGGAGACCTTATATCTAAATGAAATCAAATGGGATTGGAGGCCCTAAGTTGGAAAGATTACCAGGTTATGCTGGCATCAGAATTTACACCCCGATCCCCTACTTATTGCTTCCCCTAAGTTCATTTATGCTATTTTGGTTTGTCTGGACGTTCAATGTTAGGATTCAGAGTGTTTTGGGACACTTAGTCCTTAAATGAGAGCTTAAAAGTTGAAAAGTAACCCGTATTCAGTATAGTGTGATGACAACTTTGGAATGGAAATTCGATGGTTCCATTATCTCCATTAGGTGAATTTGGGGTTGGGAGCATGCTTGGAATGTATTTTGGAGGTTTGTAGTTCTTTTAGGCTTGAAATGTCGAAGTTTGAATTTTTAAAGTTTCCGATCTGATAGTGTGTTTTTGATCCGAGGGTTAGATTTGAAGTCTGGAAGTTGTAGTAGCTCCATCATGTCATTTGGGATGTGTGTGCAAAATTTCAGGTCATTCGGACGAGGTTTAGTTAGGGTTTGATCGAATGCATATTTCGATTGAATTTGAAGTTTTTAGGCTTGGATCCTTGATTTAATCAGGTGTTCGATTTTGTTTGAGGTATTTTAAGGATTGGTACAAGTTCGAATAAGATATTAGGTGATACTGGTGTTTTTGGTTGAGGTTTCGGGGGCCTCGGGATAATTTCGGGTAGTTAAGGAAGAATTTTGTAAGTAATTGTTGCAGCTGGTATCTTTTTCTTTCTGGTATTTCCGCTTCTGCCGCTTGGGAACCGCAAAAGTGGAACCGCATAAATGGCCTTGAAAATTGCAGAAGCGACATGTGTCCCTTTCCTCAAAAGCTGCAGAAACAATTCTATTTTCGCTGAAGCAGAGCCGCATAAATGGCTAGGCATCGCAGAAGCGGAGCAGCAAAAGCGGCCCAGCCTTCGCAAATGCAACCCTCAGTCCTTTTAATGAAAACTGCAAAAGCGGTCCCTTGTCCGCATAAGCGTAAATGACTGTGCAGAGTATCAATTTTGAGGGTTTAATTTCATAAGTTTGAAAATTGATTGAGAGCATGGGATAAGGCGATTTTGAGTGAGTTTTGAAGAGAAAATCATTGAGTAATATTTCTTTGACCCTTTTTCATTATATTTTATCATTATATAGCTAAATACAACAACAACAACAACAACAACCCAGTATATTCCCACAAGGTGGGGTCTGGGGAGGGTAATATGTAGACAGGCCTTACCTCTACCCGAGAGGGCAGAGAGGCTGTTTCCAATCGACCCTCGGCGCATGGAAAAAAGGCAAACAAAAACAAAAACAAAAACCGCATTAGTTACTCCAGCATACACCTTGTAAAAATTATCTAAACATAAGATGCATATGTACCATAAAGAAACAGGCATGCAATGATATCAAAACAGTAACTACCAGAAATGACTACCAAAAGAGAATACAAACTAATCATCTATAGGCGGCCCTACCACGCCTCACACCCCGGGAAAGGAGTATGAAAAATCTAGAAGCCCCTATCCTACAACCCTGATACTAGACCTCCAGACTTTCCTATCAAGGGTCATGTCCTCGGAAATCCGCATCCCGGCCATGTCCTGTCTAATTACCTCTCCCCGGTATCTCTTAGGCCTTCCTCTGCCTCGCCTCACACCGACCACCGCTAGCCGCTCACAACTCCTCACCGGGGCGTCGGGGCTTCACCTCCGCACATGCCCAAGCCACCGAAGTCTTGCCTCTCGTATCTTCTCATCCACCGGGGCCACCCCCACCTTCTCCCGAATAACTTCGTTCCTAATCTTATCTAACCCGGTGAGACCGCACATCCACCTAAGCATCCTCATCTCTGCCACCATCATCCTCCGAACGTGAGATTTCTTCACCGGCCAACACTCCGTCCCATACAGCATGGCCGGTCTAACCACAACTCTATAAAACTTCCCCTTGAGTTTTTGTGGCACTTTATTATCACACAAGACTCCTGATGCAAGCCTCCACTTCGACCACCCCGCCGCTATACGGTGAGTGACATCCCCGTCTATCTCTCCGTCTCCCTGGATCACCGATCCAAGGTATCTGAAACTATCCTTCTTGGCTATGGCCCTGAGATCCAATCATCACGCTCCCTCCCACTTCGCTCGACTCGGCGCTAAATTTGCACTCCAGATATTCTGTCTTAGACCTGCTTAGTTTAAACCCCTTAGACTGGAGAGTCTGTCTCCATTCCTCTAGCCTCTCGTTAACACCGACCCTCGTCTCGTCTACCAGGACTATGTCATCAGCAAATAGCATACACCAAGGAACATCCCCTTGAATATGCCGCATCAAAGCATCCATCACCAAGGCAAACAAGAGGGAGCTAAGCGTAGATCCTTGATGGAGCCCCATAACCACCGGAAAATGGTCTGAGTCGCCACCCACTGTCCTAACCCTGGACTTAGCTCCATCGTACATGTCCTTGATTACTCTGATGTAGGCTTCCGGCACGCTCTTAGCGTCCAGGCACCTCCATAGTACCTCCCTAGGGACCTTGTCATATGCCTTCTCCAAGTCGATAAACACCATGTGCAGGTCCTTCTTCATATTCCTGAACTGTTCCACCAATTTCTTGACAAGGTGGATAGCTTCTGTAGGGGACCGGCCCGACATAAAACCGAACTGGTTCACGGAAATAGATGTCGACTCCCTCACTCTAGCCTCGATCACCCACTCCCAGACCTTCATGGTGTGGCTTATTAATTTGATGCCCCTATAGTTGCCGCAACACTGGATATCCCCTTTGTTCTTATACAAGGGCACCACTGTACTCCACCTCCACTCCTCTGGCATCCTTTTGGACCTGAAGATCGCATTGAACAACCTGGTGAGCCACTCCACTCCTCACTTACCCATACATTTCCAGAACTACACCGGGATTTCATCCGGCCCGGTCGCTCGACCTCTACTCATCCTACGCAAAGCCCCCACGACCTCTTCCACCCTAATGCGCCTACGGTATCCTAGGTCTCTATGACGCTCCGAATGCCCCAGCTCCCCTAGTTCTATGGTTTGGTCCCCCTCCTCGTTGAGAAGGTCTCGGAAGTACGCCTGCCATCTCTATTTGACTTGAGACTCCCCCACCAGGACTCTACCATCTTCATCCTTGATGCACCTAACCTGGTCCAAGGTCCCGCGCCTTCCTTTCCCTTACTTTGGCTAACCGGAATAACTTCTTGTCCCCGCCTTTCTCCCCCAACTCCTCGTACATGTGACCAAAAGCCGCATTTTTAGCCTCCGTGACAGCCAATTTCGCTTCCTTCCTTGCCACCTTATAGCTCTCTCTGTTCACCCACCTTTCTTCCTCGCTTGTGCTCCCTGCCAACTTCGCAAAAGCAGCTTTCTTCACCTCTACTTTTCCTCGTACTACGTCGTTCCACCACCAGTCGCCCTGATGTCTGCCTAGATAGCCTTTGGTTACCCCAAGTACATCCCGCGCGGCCTCCCTAACCAGATTCGCCGTCTCTGACCACATTGCGTCTGCTACCCCAGAACTTCTCCAAGCTCCACCCTCGACTAACCTTCTCTCCAGCTCCTCGGCTTTCTCTTTAGTCAGAGCACCCCATCTAATTCGCGGTTGGCCCCGAGCACCCCTCTGCTTCTTCTTCACCCAGATTCCTACATCCATCACTAGGAGTCTATGAAGGGTTGAAAGGGATTCTCCCGGAATAACCTTGCAGTCCCTGCACGGACCTCTATCGCTCCTTCTAAGAAGAAGGTAATCGATTTGAGTCCTCGCCGTCAAACTTTTGAATGTGACCAAATGCTCCTCCCTCTTCTGAAATGTCGAGTTAGCAATCAGAAGTTCGGAAGCCCTAGCGAACTCCAACAGTGCAGAGCCTCCTCCGTTCCTAACCCCAAGGCAAAAACCACCATGCACCTCACCATAACCACTAGCATCTGCCCCAATATGACCATTAAAGTCCCCTCCAATGACCAACTTCTCGGATTGGGGAATACTACGCACCAACTCATCCAAGTCGTCCCAAAAACGCCTCTTGACCTCCTCATCTAAGCCCGCATGCGGTGCGTAGGCGCTGATGACGTTGAGGACGCAACCCCCGATAACACACTTAATAGACATCAACCTATCGTTCGCTCGCCTAACCTCCACTACGGACTCCCTAAGGTCCTTATCCACCAGGATGCCCACTCCATTCTTGCCCCTCACGACCCCAGAGTACCACAACTTAAATCGTCAACATCCCGTGCCTTCGTCCCTTTCCACCTAGTCTCCTAAACACAGGCTATGTTGATCCTTCTTTTCTGAAGAATCTTCGCCAACTCAACGGACTTACCCGTCAGAGTACCTATGTTCCACGACCCGATCCTTAACCTATGTGCGTCCGCTACCCTCTTCCCACCCTTACCTCCCGCCCTACCCGCAGAACCGCTCCCTGCCCCACTACTCACCCCCGCCACCGCCCCCACCCCCCAAGGACATGACCTTGCACTTACATCCCCCGCTGCAGCCACTATCCCTCCAACTGACTATGGAGAATAATAACGCACCTACGCACAAAAGGGAGATATGAAAAGGATGCACTAGATAGCAACAGAGTAAACCTCACAAGAAATGATAGCAAGAGTACGAAAAAGGTGCACAGGTTAAACGAGAGGCGGGAGGTCCCAACTCCCGGTGAAAAAAAACCTGAAGGTAGGGTTTGGTGTGCCCGGGGTCAAGTGTTGCTTCCCATTGCACGTCCTGGCCGGTGTTGCTTAGCTCTTCACTCCCAACGCCGCAAAGTCGCCTTGTCGCCTGTCCTGAGATTTATTGGGACGGGTAATTTTGTTGCGTCCCGTCGAAAACCTGCACAAACACAAAGCCAACCACACAAAAAGGCGGGAGAACGGGTGGGGGGGCTGCCGGCGACTCGCCGAAGTTAGGGAGAGGGATGGGGAGGGGGGATGGGTGGGGGGGGGGAGAGAAGACAGGTGGGGTAGAGAAGAGAGGGAGAGAGATGAGAGGTGAGGTGGGGAGGGGAGAAGGGGCTGGGCGGTGGCTGGGCGGGGTTGGGGGTGGGAGGGGAGGGGGAGAGAAGAGAGAGAAGAGAGGTGGGGGTGGGGGTACCTTACCTGGGTGGCTGGTCGCCGGAGGGGGGAGGGGGGAGGGGGGAGGGAGGGGAGGGAAGCCGCTGACGAGCGTGAAGGTTGGAGAAGGAGAAATGAGAAATCGAGACGTTGGCCTGAGGGAGAGAGACGACGATAAGTTTGGTCCACCACCATTTACAAAAGAAAATAGTATATAGCTAAATACATCATTGGAATTCGAATTTAGGATAAAATATTGATTAATTTGGGGTAAAACTTCACAGACCAAACTTTTGGGTTTTGAGGGGGCATTTGACCTTGGATTTTGGAGATTTTTATATGGTTCAACTCGTGAGAGTACGAGGGTTCTAAAAATGTGAAAATTATTCAATTCCAAGATGTTGGCTAGAGGGGCATTTTGATCATTTTAAATATTTTTGCGCCCTAGCTTTAATTTAATAGTGGAATCAGTAGTTTGCATTATAATATACGATATGTAATTGAATTGAATAGATTTGGGCCATTTGGAGTTGGATACTCGTGGCAAAGGCGTGGTTTCTATTGATATTGAGTCGGTTCGAGGTAAGTTGCTTGTCTAACCTTGTATGGGGACCTTTACCTTTAGGATTATTTCTTGATATTTGGGTGCCTTGTACGAGAGGTGACGAGCGTGTACTAGAGCTGATTGATGAAAATCCAGTTTTCTCTTAAGTTGATAATATTTAGCTTTCTTTCTTACTTGACTTATCCTACTTGAAGATTGTACTTGTGCTAGACTAGGAAAGCACGTTTAACTGACTTAAATGCCTAGTTGCTTAAGTTGTTTAACTGTACTATGTGAAGCATGCTAGGGTAGTTCTATCTGCTGCTATGTTTTTTGTACTTTATTCCTTGGTTTGTTTCTGGCTGTGATTGTGCATTTACTTTGGGACTACGGATGTGGGATTCCAGTGGTTCCCCTCTTGTTTGTTTACTTTAGGACTATGGGTTAGATTCCCGGGAGATCCCCCTGCACTATTATTTTGGGACTACATGATGGTAACCCAAGAGATCCTTGTGAGCACGTGATTTTTGCCCCAAGCAATTAATTCCAAAATAAAAATACAATAATGATTTATTGATTGCAATTAGTTTGATTAGTTTATATAAAATACTAGTGTTTGTTCTAAGTGCTAAAAATAAAGTGAAAGAAACTTGAAATGAAATACAAAAAGAAATTAATTGGAATATATCACAAAAATATAAGGTAAATACTAGGAAATTGGAAAAATCAAGGAAAAATACAAAAAAAAAATTTGAAAATAAAAGAAAATATATCAGTATAAATATTCAAGTAAAATAAGTCTAAAATACAAGGAAAATAAAATAAATACAATTCAAAAATACAAAAAATACGAGTAAATAGAAAATACAATTTGAAATACCAAAATTGGGCCAAATACACAAAATATTCAAGCCCAAAACAACAGAACACAGACCAGGACTAAAAATTAATCGGCCATTCTCACAATAGAACCAAACGACACCGTATAACACACCAAATATTGGTCGTTGATATAGTTGATCAATTGATCACATAAGGTGGTGGCCTTGTACATGAAATGACACTGTTAAGGAAAGAAATCAGGGCCGTTCATCTCTTTAATTTAACGGATGAGACCAGTGTCTCAATTAAACCAAACGACGTGGCTTAGGTGAAATAATCTCAGCCGTCTATCACATTAATCCAACGGACCAAATGGAAGTCTCATTAAATCAAACGATGACGTTTTGAAGGCAAAATGATCTGGACCGTTCATCCTAGCCAATCTAACGGTGGAAAACTAGCAACCTAAGATTGGTATATATTTCCCTTCCCCCGTTCATTACACACCATTATACATACACTCCTCACAATACAAACCCTAGCTTCCCCCTTCTTCCCTCCCTTTCTCTCACAAGAAGTCCGGAACCCTACCTCCTATTGGCTTCTCCGGCTCAGGCCACTCCTTTGAACCCCTTCCTCCATCTTCTAACACCCTTATCTCCATTAACCTCACCTAATGTCACGACCCCAAATCCGGTCGTGATGGCGTCCAGCACATTGCTGAGCCAGCCTGACCAATCAATAATAAGAACGGAGCTAGAAGCTCGTTTTATCCCATTTAAGCATATCAAATCACGAAGCAACGGCGATACATATAACAAAAACGGGGAACTAAGCCCCAAAATGAACCAACTCCCATAGACCGAAGGGTCAAGAGTCATGAGCCTCTACTGAACATAAGTGTATAAAGGTTTACAAGATACCAAGTACGGATAGAAACATCAATACAGAGTCAAAAGACAGTAAGAAGGAATATCGGGTCCTGCGGACTCTGCAGCTACCTCGTATATCCCACATATGTCGCCTCGCACAGCTACTGGATCACTGCTGAGAGGTACCTGGATCTGCACACAAGGTGCAGGGAGTAAAATGAGTACTGCCGGACTCAGTGGTAATAAACAGGGGTAAGACAGCGCAGATAAGAAATCCGCAATAAAGCACTATGTAAAGCTGTAATCAAATACCCTGTCACATAATCAATATCAATTGTACCTGTACCAAAAAGTACCAGCAAAACAGTTTAACAACTAGTAGATGTAGCTAAATGCAATGCAATGCATGATATGACCGCTACGTCGCGTAGCCCGATCCCATTTGGGTACCCGTGCTCACTGTGGGGGTTCAGACTCCGGAGGGGCTCCTACAGCCCAAGCACAATATCATTGTGGCGTGCAGTCCGATCCAACATATATACCGCTGCGGCGCACAGCCCGATCCACTACCAGTCAGCTAATATGCAAATATAGCCTCGCAGGCTCAAAAATAGTTTTTGAAAACTCTTTTATCATTTTTCAGTTGAAAACAGTAATATCAAGTTCCATAGATTGAAATAGCATGATAACAGAAATAGCTACGGACTGGTAGTAACTAACATGGCAATATGATAAGACAATGATAATGATCCTCGCGGGATCCAATAACTGGCCCACGGCCCACAAGTATACTCAACCGCCCAAGAAGGGGGTTCCTCGGCTCAAAAGTGGCCAATATCACCATATATAGTATGTAACCATCCGAGAAGGAGGTTCGACGGCTCAAGAATAGCCAATGTCATAACACAGTATCAAAGAGTCGGACTAAGCCATAGTCCCCAATCACAATCGACCCCACACTCACATGAGAGTACGTGTCTCACTGCTATACAGCATCACAAAGTGGTGTACCGGGGTTTCAAACCCGCTGGTCATCACCCACATATATTACTCACCTCAATACGGCGTGACGACTACTCCGCAATGTCCTTGCCACGAGAATCAAGCTCCGCATGCGTAGAATCTGATCAAATACAGTAGAAATACAACAAATTAGGCCATTGGGACGACACCTAATCAAAACAACTCAATTTACATCAAAATTCACAAAGTTGTCAAAACCCGACTCTTGGTACGCTTGTCGAAAAATCACGAAAGTCACATATTCGGAACCCTCATCTCGATACGAGTCTAAGCATATTAATTTTACCAAATTCAGACTCCATTTGCCCATTCAAAACCTTGATTTTCTAAAGTTCAAGCCTAGGGTTAAATCTTCCATGAATCACCCCAAATTCCTCCATTTTCATGATATAATTGCATAGTATTATCAATACTAATCATAGTTTAAGTCCATAGTTGATTACCTGATGATTTCCCTTGAGTTTCTCTTCAAAATCGCCCAAATCGCCTCTAAAGCCGAGACCCAAATGTGTGAAATGTTTCTGAAATTTTCTAACTTCTGATACAATTAATTCACAGCGATTTTCGCTTCTGCGGATAAAATTCCGCTTCTGCGTGCCCGTACCCGCGACCAGATGGTCGCTTATGCGATTCCTGACCTAGCCGGCCAAATTCCGCTTCTGCGAACACAAGATCGCTTCCGCGCGTTCGCTTCCGCGCGTTCGCTTCCGCGAAAACATAACCGCTCCTGTGGTGACTTTCGCCTCTGCACTCCAGAGTCCGCTCCTGCGGACTCGCCCAGGCGATCAAGAATCCGCTTCTGCGGACTTTCCCCTTACTCATCAAGTCCGCTTCTGCGGTCACCCATTCGCACCAGCGACGCCGCTTCAGCGGAAAAGATTCCGCTTCTGCGAAGACAAGCGCTCCTGCGCCTCCTTGTCCGCTTCTGCGGACTCGCTCCTGCGCCCCCATTTCCGTAGGAGCGAAAACAACAGAACCACAACACTTCCCTGCAATTTTTTCAGATTTTCCCCCGTTTAGCCATCCGAAAACACCCCGAGGCCCCCGGGACCTCGTCCAAACATGCCAACACATCCTAATACCTTATTCGAACTTGCTCCAATCCTCAAAACACGTCTAACATCATCAAAACCCATAATTCGCATCGAATTCAAGCCTAAATTCCTTAAAACATTCCGAATTACACAATCAATCAAAAACCCGACTAAACAACGTCCGAATGATCTGAAAATTTGCGGACATATCCAAAATCACCTAACGGAGCTACTGCAACTGTCGGAATTCCATTCCGACCCCCGGATCAAAATCTCACCTACCGTTCGGATTCCGCCAAAATTCAACCTTAGCCAATTCAAGCCTATTTCTACACCGGACCTCCAAATTCAATTCCGATTGTTCCATTAAGTCACAATTCACCTCCCAGAACTAACCGAATCATCAGAATCCTATTCCGAACCCTCTAACAAAATAGTCAAATCCGGGTTGACTTTCCTTATTCAAGTTTCCTTCAAAAAGGCTATGTGCCTCATTTTCAATCCAATTCACTCCTAACTCACCCGATAGACTCTAACACTGATATAAAATCATAAAACATGTAATTACAACATAACGGGGTGGTAATTCCCGTGACGACGGGCCGGGTCGTCACATTCTCCCCATCTTATGCAAACGCTCGCCCTCGAGTGGGTTAAGAAACATACCTGAAGTCTCAAACAAGTGAGGATATCTGCTCCGCATCTCCCGCTCGATCTCCCAAGTGGCCTCCTCCACGGGTCGACCTCTCCACTGAACCTTAACTGATGCAATCTCCTTAGACCTCAATTTTCTTACTCGACGTCCCAAAATGGCAATAGGCTCCACATCATAGGATAGATCACCATCAAGCTGAATGGTGCTGAAGTCTAATACATGAGACGGATCTCCAATGTACTTTCGGAGCATAGACACGTGGAATACTGGATGAACGCTGGATAAGCTGGGCGGCAAGGCCAACTCATATGCCACCTCTCCAACTCTCTTAAGTATCTCAAAAGGACCAATGTACCTGGGACTCCACTTTCCTTTCTTCCCAAACCTCATGACACCCTTCATAGGTGAAACCTTTAACAATACTCTGTCACCAACCATGAAAGACAACTCTCGAACTCTACGGTCCGCATAACTCTTCCGGCGAGACTGTGCTGTGCGAAGCCTCTCCTGGATCAACTTTGCTCTATCCAGAGCATCCTGGACTAACTCAGTCCCTATCAATCTAACCTCACCAGGCTCAAACCATCCCACGGGGGATCTACACCGTCCGCCATACAATGCCTCATACGGGGCCATCTGAATACTCGTCCGATAACTGTTATTGTAGGCAAACTCAGCAAGTGGTAAGAACTCATCCCACTAACCACCAAAGTCAATCACACATGCTCGCAACATATCCTCCATAATCTGAATAGTGCGCTCAGACTGCCCATCTGTCTGGGGGTGAAATGCTGTACTCAACTCAACCCGCGTACCCATCTCTCACTGAAATGCTCTCCAAAACTGAGAAGCGAACTGAGTACCCCTGTCGGATATGATAGACACTGGGACTCTATGCAACCGGACAATCTCCCGAATAAAGATCGCTGCCAACCGCTCCGATGAGTAGGTAGTACTAACTGGAATGAAGTGAGCTGACTTGGTCAGTCTATCCACAATCACCCATACGGAATCAAACTTCCTCGCCGTCCGAGGGAGTCCAGTAACAAAGTCCATAGTGATCCTCTCCCATTTCCACTCAGGAATATCAATGTGCTGAAATACACCACCGGGCCTCTGATGCTCGTACTTAACCTGCTGACAGTTGAGGCACCGTGCTACATGTCTGACAATGTCCATTTTCATCTTTCTCCACCAATAGTGCTGTTTCAAATCTTGATACATCTTCGCGGCTCCTGGATGGATAGAATATCGCGAGCTATGGGCCTCCTCCAGAATCAACTCACGAAGGCCATCAACATTGGGCACACATATCCGGCCCTGCATCCTCAATACGCCGTCACTATCAATGGTGACATCTCTAGCATCATCATGCTGAACTCTGTCCCTAAGGACAGCCAAATGTGGATCATCATACTGGCGCTCACGAATACGATCATATAGAGATGACCGAGATATAACACAAGCCAATACCCGGCTGGGCTCCGAAATATCTAACCTCACTAGCCGATTGGCTAGCACCTGAACATCATAAGCAAATGGCCTCTCCTCAGCTGGAATATACGCCAAGCTCCCCATACTGACCGCCTTCCGGCTCAAAGCATCGGCCACCACATTGGCCTTCCCCGGATGATATAAAATAGTAATGTCATAATCCTTAAGCAACTCAAGCCATCTCCGCTATCTCAAATTAAGGTCTTTCTGTTTGAACAAGTGCTGGAGACTACGATGGTCGGTATACACCTCACAAGACACGCCGTACAAATAGTGCCTCCAAATTTTCAAGGCATGAACAATGGCGGCTAGCTCCAAATCATGAATAGGATAGTTCTTCTCATGTGGCTTCAACTGCCGAGAAGCATAAGCAATTACCTTACCTTCCTGCATCAACATACAATCTATCCCTACTCTCGAGGCATCACAATAAAGAGCATATGAACCTGAAGCTGATGGCAATACTAACACTGGAGCTGTGGTCAAAGCTGTTTTGAGCTTCTGAAAGCTCTCCTCGCACTCATCCGACCACACGAATGGTGCACCCTTCTGGGTCAATTTAGTCAATGAAGAAGCAATGGATGAAAATCCCTGAACAAACCGGCGATAATATCCTGCCAAGCCAAGAAAACTCCTAATCTCTGTAGCTGAGGACGGTCTAGGCCAACTCTGCACCGCCTCTATCTTCTTTGGATCAACCTGAATACCATCACGAGACACCACATGTCCCAAAAATGCTACGGACTCAATCCAAAACTCGCACTTGGAAAATTTAGCATATAGCTTCTCCTCCCTCAATCTCTGCAACACAATACTCAAATGCTGAGCATGCTCCTCCCTGACTACGGGAGTAGACTAGAATGTCATCAATGAACACAATCACAAATGAATCCAAATAGGGTCCGAACACACTGTTCATCAGATGCATAAATGCTGCTGGGGCGTTGGTCAGCCCAAAAGACATCACAAGAAACTCATAATGACCATATCGGGTCCTGAATGCAGTCTTCATAATATCCGAGTCCCTGATCTTCAGCTGATGATAGCCCGAACGAAGATCGATCTTAGAAAACACCCTCGCACCCTGTAACTGATCAAACAAATCATCTATGCGCGGTAGAGGGTACTTGTTCTTCACTGTTACTTTGTTTAGTTGCCTATAATCAATACACATTCGCATGGAACCATCTTTGTTTTTAACAAATAATACCGGCGCACCCCACGGGGACACACTAGGATGAATGAAACCCTTATCCAAAAGCTCCTGAAGCTGCTCTTTCAGTTATTTCAACTCAGCTGGTGCCATCCGATAAGGAGGAACGGATTTGGGCTGAGTGCCCGGTACCAATTCAATGCCAAAATCAATATCCCTGTCTGGCGGCATGCCCGACAGGTCTGAGGGGAATACATATGGGAAGTCCCTCACAACAGGTACAGAATCAATGCTAGGAGACTCAGCTCCCACATCTCTCACAAAAGCCAAGTATGATAAACACTCTTTTTCGACCATCTTCTGAGCTTTTAAGAACGAAATGACACGGATAGGGACGAAATCGGTCGAACCCCGCCACTCAATCTGAGAAATACCAGAAATGGCCAACGTAATTGTCTTAGCATGACAGTCCAATATAGCGTGGTACGGAGACAACCAGTCCATACCCAATATAACATCAAAGTCCACCATCCCCAATAATAACAAATCTGCCTGGGTCTCCAGACCCCCAATAGATATAACACAGGATCTATAGACACGATCCACAATAATTGTATCACCCACGGGGGTGGATACATGAACAGGTAAATCAAGACTACTACGAGTCGCACCCAAATGATGTGCAAAATAAGAGGACACGTATGAATATGTGGACCCTGGATCAAATAGAACAGAGGCATCTATGTGACAGACAGAAATGATACATGTAATCACTGCATCGGAGGCAACTGCATCACGCCTATCAGGAAGTGCATAGAATCGCGCCTGGCCTCCACCAGATCTCTCCGCACCTCTAGGGCGACCTCAAGAAGACTGACCTCCACCTCTACTTGCCTGAGATGGTGCTGAAGAGGAGGGCTGATCCCTCTGCTAAGACTTGTCCCTGCGAAGTCGAGGGCACTGCCTCCTCATGTGGCCAAACTCGCCACACTTAAAACAACTGCTTGGCGCTGGAGAAGGGACCGAAGGGAACCCCTCTCCACAGATGAACCCTGGGCTGAAGTAGTACGTGATGTACTCTGAGCTGGGAGGGAACTAAGTGAAGACTGGCCCTGCTGGAAACCCTGGCAGCCACGACCAGAAGAAGAAGCTCCGCTATGCTCAGGGCGGCCTGACTGAGAAGGTCTAGATGAGCGACCTCTGCCCTGCTGAAACTGCCCTCTAGATGGAGCACCACTAAAGCTACCAGAACCTTGAGGCCTTTTGGCCTCCCGCTCCTCTTGCTCATAGCGACGATGATCCGCCTCAATGGAGCGTTCCATATCAACAACCTGCTCAAATGATGATGACAAAACTCTCTCTATGGTCATAAGAATGCGGATAGAGTAGTTGAGGCCATCAATGAACCTCCTGATCCTCTCCCTATCATTAGGGATCATCCATGTGGCATGCCTAGCCAACTGTGTGAATCTGAGCTCATACTGGGTCACAGACATGTCGCCCTGAACCAACCACTCGAACTGGCGACGTAGCTCCTCGCGACGAGACTGAGGTACATATTTCTTTAGAAAAAGAGTAGAGAACTGCTGCCATGTGAGAGGTGCTGCTGCTGCAGGCCTACACCTCTCAAACTCTTCCCACCAATCAAATGCAGGACCAGTGAACTGAAAGGTAGTAAATGAAACTCCGCTGGACTCAAGAATACCAGCCATCCGCAACATCCTCTGACACTTGTCCAAGAAACCCTGGGCATCCTCGCCATCAACGCCACTGTAATAGGGTGGCTGAAGTCTACCAAATCTCTCAAGACGACGCTGCTCGTCGTCGGGCATAACCTGAACCATATGCTCTGGAGCTGGAGCTGGTGCAGCTGGAGGAATAACCGGTGCAACCACCTAAGCGGGGACCGCCTCTGGCGTCTGAAGTCCCTGAACAACCGGCTCGGGTGTGCCAGCTGCAGGGGTCTGTTGACCACCCCCTGTCTGAGATGTCGCTGCAGCAGCAGTAGCTGAGACTACCTGAGCCAAACACGAACACGCCGATAATATACGAGCAAGAGTCTCTTGAAGACCCAGGAATAGCAATAGATACGGTCTGGCCCTGAGCTGGGGCTGCCGGAGCATCAACCACTAGGGGCGGCTCCTGAACTGGTACAACGGGCGGGTCAGCTGGCACTGCCTCGGCCGCCCTACCTCTACCTCTAGCACGATCGCGCCCACGGCCTCTAACATGTGGCAATGGAGGTCGTCCACCTCGTCCCGATGCCCGCGTTCTCGCCATCTGTGAGAGAATAGAATATAGAAGTTCGGTTCTCGGAACAACAAGATCGCACGACAGAGTTCAAGAAAAGTGAAGTGTTTCCTAAAGGATCGCAGCTTCCCGAGGATAAGTACATGCGTCCCCGTGCACACAAACTCGACCCTGCAATTTCAATACCCCATCATCATCTAGATTTACCTGTGTGGCACCTCACCGCTTGTCACGACCCCAAATCCGGTCGTGATGGCGCCCGACACATTGCTAAGCCAGCCTGACCAATCAACATCAACCACGGGGCTAGAAGCTCTTTTTATCCCATTTAAGCATATCAAATCACGAAGCAACAGCGATACATATAACAAAAACGGGGAACCAAGTCCCAAAATGAACCAACTCCCATAGACCGAAGGGTCAAGAGTCATGAGCCTCTACTGAACATAAGTGTATAAAGGTTTACAAGATACCAAGTACGGATAGAAACATCAATACAGAGTCAAAAGATAGTAAGAAGGAATATCGGGTCCCGCGGACTCTGCAGCTACCTCGTATATCCTACAGATGTCGCCTCGCACAGCTACTAGATCACTGCTGAGAGGTACCTGGATCTGCACACAAGGTGCAGGGAGTAAAATGAGTACTACCAGACTTAGGGGTAATAAACAGGGGTAAGACAACACAGATAAGAAATCCACAATAAAGCACTATGTAAAGCTGTAATCAAATACCCTATCACAGAATCAATATCAACTGTACCTGTACCAACAAGTACAAGCAAAACAGTTTAACAACTAGCAGATGTAGCTAAATGCAATGCAATGCATGATATGACCGCTACGGCGCATAGCCCGATCCCATTTGGGTACCCGTGCTCACTGTGGGGGTTCAGACTCCGGAGGGGCTCCTACAGCCCAAGCACAATATCACTGCGGCGTGCAGTCCGATCCAACATATATACCGCTGCGGCGCGCAGCCCGATCCACTACCAGTCAGCTAATATGCAAATACAGCCTCGCATGCCCAAAAGTAGTTTTTGAAAACTCTTTTATCATTTTTCAGTTGAAAACAGTAATATCAAGTTCCAGAGATTGGAAATAGCATGATAACAGAAATAGCTACGGATTGGTAGTAACTAACATGTCAATATGATAAGACAATGATAACGATCCTCGCGGGATCCAATAACTGGCTCACGGCCCACAAGTATACTCAACCGCCCAAGAAGGGGGTTCCTCGGCTCAAGAGTGGCCAATATCACCATATATAGTATGTAACCATCCGAGAAGGAGTTTCGACGACTCAAGAATAGTCAATGTCATAACACAGTATCAACAAGTCGGAATAAGCCATAGTCCCCAATCACAATCGACCCCGCACTCACATGAGAGTACGTGTCTCACTGCTATACAGCGTCACAAAGTGGTGTACCGAGGTTTCGAACCCACTGGTCATCACCTACATCTATTACTCAACTCAATACGGTGCGACGACTACTCCGCAATGTCCTTGCCACGAGAATCAAGCTCCACACACGTAGAATCTGATCAAATACAGTAGAAATACAACAAATTAGGCCAATGGGACGACACCCAATCAAAACAACTCAATTTACATCAAAATTCCCAAAGTTGTCAAAACCCGACTTTCGGTACGCTTGTCGAAAAATCACGAAAGTCACATATTCGGAACCCTCATCTCGATACGAGTCTAAGCATATCAATTATACCAAATTCGGACTCCATTTGCCCATTCAAAACCTTGATTTTCTAAAGTTCAAGCCTAGGGTTAAATCTTCCATGAATCACCCCAAATTCCTCCATTTTCATGATATAATTGCATAATATTATCAATACTAATCATAGTTTAAGTCCATAGTTAACTACCTGATGATTTCCCTTGAGTTTCTCTTCAAAATCACCCAAATCGCCTCTAAAGCCGAGACCCAAATGTGTGAAATGTTTCTGAAATTTTCTAACTTCTAATACAATTAACTCACTGCGATTTTCGCTTCTGCGGATAAAATTCCGCCCCTGCGTGCCCGTACCCGCGACTAGATGGTCGCTTCTGCGATTCCTGACCTAGCCGGCCAAATTCCGCTTCTGTGAACACAAGACCGCTTCCGCGCGTTCGCTTCCGCGAAAACATAACCGCTCCTGTGGTGACTTTCGCCTCTGCACTCCAGAGTCCGCTCCTGCGGACTCGCCCAGGCGATCAAGAATCCGCTTCTGCGGACTTTCCCCTTACTCATCAAGTCCGCTTCTGCGGTCACCCACTCGCACCAGCGACGCCGCTTCAGCGGAAAAGATTCCGCTTCTGCGAAGACAAGCGCTCCTGCGCCTCCTTCTCCGCTTCTGCGGACTCGCTCCTGCGCCCCTATTTCCGCAGGAGCGAAAACAACAGAACCAGAAAACTTCCCTGCAATTTTCCACATTTTCCCCCGTTTAGCCATCTGAAAACACCCCGAGGCCCCCGGGACCTCGTCCAAACATGCCAACACATCCTAATACCTTATTTGAACTTGCTCCAATCCTCAAAACACGTTTAACAACATCAAAACCCATAATTCGCATCGAATTCAAGCCTAAATTCCTTAAAACATTCCGAATTACACAATCAATCAAAAACCCGACTAAACAACATCCGAATGATCTGAAAATTTGCGGACATATCCAAAATCACCAAACGGAGCTACTTCAACTGTCGGAATTCCATTTCAACCCCTGGATCAAAATCTCACCTACCGTTCGAATTCCGCCAAAATTCAACCTTAGCCAATTCAAGCCTATTTCTACACCGGACCTCCAAATTCAATTCTGATTGTTCCCTTAAGTCACAATTCACCTTCCGGAACTAACCGAATCATCAGAATCTGATTCTAAGCCCACTAACAAAATAGTCAACTCCGGGTTGACTTTCCTTATTCAAGTTTCCTTCAAAAAGGCTATGTGCCTCATTTTCAATCCAATTCACTCCTAACTCACCCGATAGACTCTAACACTGATATAAAATCATAAAACATGTAATTACAACATAATGGGGTGGTAATTCCTGTGACGACCGGCCGGGTCGTCACACCTAAATAACCCACCAGTCTTCCAATCTTGAATCTCCGGTCGCTGGAACCCTAGCCGGCGACCACCAAACTATGAACCAACCCTCCACCTTAACACCCCAGAACCACTATAAAACGACCTTTCACCCCATCCTAGTTCCATACATCGAATATACCCCAAACTCTTGGAATATCAAAAAATGTGTTGCCGGAACCCTACTCCGGCGAACACCCAAAACCAAAACCCTTCAAAAACCTCATCCTGAGTCTTTGAATATCCTTTTACACACCCAAACCAGACTTCCAAGAGTCTGTTTGGAAGATCTATCATATAAGAGGCTCCAAGTCTCTGAAATGCTGGAAAATCAAGAAATAAAGAAGAAAGAAAGAAGAAAAGAAAGAAAGAAAAGGAAAAAGAAAGGAAAAGACGAAATCCTAAAGCTAAGCACCCTGAAACCCGCCTTTGTTCTGTGCTTTTGTGTTCTTATCTGTTAAAACTTGGATCTGTTTAGAAAAATCTCTATACATGTTTAAAATTGATTAAATACCTTGAACTCATCTCTATTCGGTGCTTTGTTCTTTGGTGTTCATATTTGTTGATAACTTGAATCTATTGCATATATATAATCCTGAAATCTACTAAGTATTCTTAGTTCTGACTATAACTACCTGTAAATCATATGCTATTAGTTATTTTATGCTTTTGTTCAATAGATCCTGTCTCGACTAGGGTTTTGATTAATTGGAATTCAACCATTATCAATTTGTCTCTCTGAGTTCTAATTAATTTTAAAGTTAGTCATAATGCAAGACTGCATAAAATTGGCTACATTTGCAATATGATTTATATGTTGTTTCTTCTGAACTTCTGAGTGCTTAGTCACATTTAGGTTATATGTGTAAAATGTCTATTATGGTTACATTTGCAACCCAATGTGAGTATTTGATTTTGTAAAGTTTATTAGTGGTTATCTTTGTAAGAGTGGTTAATTTTGAAAAGGTTATCTAGTCTGAAACTTGCTAGAGTTTAAAACGAGTCTCAGGGGGTTATATTTTAAATATGTTAATTACCCCAAGTCTCTGAAGATCTAATAGTAGGTCGGGTAAATATTATTGCGTGTAAGGGGTAAAAAGGGAAGGTAAATTGGTATTTCTGTAGATTATATAGAGGTAATGGGGGTATAAATGACATTGAGACTTGGTTCTACTGAAAATACATGAACAATAAGGGGTAGATTAGGCATAGTTAAAAGGAAAATGTGTAATAAACCTTAGCAAGTTAGGGTAACTAGGTCAAATACGCCCAATATAACAATAAGGAATAGCCTAGAACCTTCTAGCAGGGGTTCAAGTGTATTTCTATTAGAATTATGTTATACTTAACTGATTGAATTAAAAAAGAGTTGGGGTGGGTAATAGGAATAACTAATTCAAACTTCCCTCCCAAATTTATTCTATAAATAGGATGTCTCAGGCCTGAAAAAGGAGTTCACAATTTGAAGGTCGAAAAAATTTACTTCAGGGGTTCTGAATTTGAGAGTTTGAGGGTTCGATTTCTTGAGTTCAACTTTTGGTTCCAACTTTTAGGAGAGAATTTCAAAATACTACATGTTTTCTACTTAGCATAAAATTCGAGTACTATTTTTGGAATCTTTGCTGGTTGTTCCTCTGTCGTGTTTACTTCAACTTTGCTTAGATTTCCATTTGCTCGATTTATTTGTTGGTTCACTGCTGAGTTTTAAGATTTGCTATGTTAATTGCTCATGTTCGCTGTTGCTTATCGTCATTGCTGTTGCTGATTTTCCGTCTTTTCCGAAACCTAGAACTCATTGATTTGCTAATGAATCAGGTACACTACTATGTTTCGGAGCTGTAATTGAGTTGCCTGTTTAAGAAATAAAATGTTAATGATTTCTAGTTACTCAATTATATATCCGTTCTTTCATTATGTAGTTTAAATACTTAGATCTTTGTAATTCATTAGGAACTAATTGTAATAATTATTGGGCTGAGCGAGTACACTTTTAAATTTAGTAGTAGTAGTAGTAGTGATATAAACAATAGGTTAAATAAGTTAGACAAAAAATTATCACCTAAATCTAAAACTAAAAACAGCTAAAAAACAGTTGATATACTTAGATTTATACTTGTTCTGAAATTAGTCATGTAATATTAACCCTTAGATAATTTTGTTAATCAAGTTCTGAATCAGCATCAATTAATTCGAAAAAGCATGAGTAGTTGAATTTTAAAATCGTGTTACTGTTTTATCACTGATAAATTTGTTTAGCTGCAAAACTCGCATTAAGCCATTGTGATATGGTGATCTAAATATGGTTGTAATAACAGTGGTAATTCGAGCATGTTTAGTTGAAGTTTATAACACTGTTTTCAGTTGAATGAGAGTAATAATTACTCTGCAAATAGTGTCTCAACCAATAGATAATTCATAAATTCATACTCTGTTAATCTAGTAGTTAAATAGCAACAAGTTGATTAAACTAGTGTTGACATTCTTAGTTAATTGACAATATTGAAATCAGTAATGATCAAATGTAATTTGGCATTATTAGAAACAGTTAATAGCTAGTATTGAATAATACTTATTCGTAGTACTGTTGTTAAAATGTTAATCTACCTTAATTCCGCTTTAGATGTAAGTAATCTGGGCCTAGCCGTGAATATAGGCCCGGATCTAATTGATATGGCATTCATGTCTTGGGATAGAAATGGAAGTGTAGCTGGACCCTAGTTGTCCAGTTGAGGCTTGGTGCAATACTATGAAATAGCCTGGATTTCAGGCCCAATAACGTATAAAGGGCCTGAATCCAAATAAAGGGTGGTATAAAAATGACATAAATCTAAAGCAGTTATACTTAGGATGAAAAACCAAAAATAGAAAACGTAGCCCATTTAAGTTTGGACCTTAATAAAAGGGATATGAGCCTCACTAATCCACAAATACTTAATTATGGGGCCCTCAAATAAGTCTCAACACAAAAACTCTAGATTAGGAAGGACCATTTAGCGAATTTCATAGTCATTCCCAAAGTTAATAAAGACGTAGATACGTTAGGGACGACTAATAATATTACATTCCTAATACGGGCGCACATTTATGTGACCCAAATCCAAAATCCCGGCGAAGCTGAAATGCACTAAAGTCACAAGCGTATTGGTACGGTGTGACTCGCAATGCACTTTCGCAACGTCACAATTCTTTTAAAATGACAAAGAGTGACATTAATAATGCATAAAAATAAAGCATATGACAATCAGATAAAAACAAAAACAACAGTTGAGTGACCGTGCTAGAACCACGGTATCCGGGAGTACCTAACACCTTCTCCCAGGTTAACAGAATTCCTTATACGGATTTCTGATTCGCAGACTGTAACAGAGTATTAATTTCCTCGGTTCGTGATTAAAACTATGACTTTGGACACCCTTATTTTGCCAGTGGCGACTCTGAAACTTAATAAATAAATCCCGTTCCGACTGTCCTTTAATTGGAAAAACACCTTCCCCCCTGCTTGCCACCACTCTGAAAGCCTGATTTGCAGCTCTCTAAATCATTCCGAAATAAGTTAGGGGTAGGGGTCTAGCTCAGCTCTAAGCCTAGGATTTATGATTATATCCCTTCCCGGGGTGTAGTAATAAATAAGTGGTATATAAGTTGAAAAAGGAGGTGTGACAGCTCTGACGACTCCGCTAGGGATAAGAAACCCATAACTTCGGTTCAGGGTTTAAGAATTCGAGCTCAGTTAAAATTGCTATTTTTGTTTATATCTAATTTCATTACATGTTTTGATCAATGTGCTATATGTTTACCGCTTTTGATATTACATGAACTATATATATAAAATTGTGCCGAAAACCCTTATCTTCTTACCTCCGTGGATGTGCTTACTGGTTGAGACTCCCCTTTCTGTTAGGTCATACCCAAATAAGAAATAGATGCCAAAAAAGTTACAAAGCCGGACGATTCTGCGGGTCCCCGGTACGTAGCCCCCTTCTCGATCCGAGTTGTCTGCTCGGGTACACAGTTTAGTACCAATGAAAAACTAGGATATTGAGCCTAGAATTAGGATGATTATTTGCATCATATCTGACTTAGGGAACTCAACACAGGGGTTGGGTCCGTCTAGGACAGGTAACCCGGATGTGAAAGACCGAGCATGATTATGTGTTGCATTTATTTGTCATGGACTATTTTGTTGACCGGATAAATACTTGAAAATAAAAAGAGAGAGAAAAAGAGATTTCTAGAATAATAATATTTAAATACTGACGAAACGCTGCCGAAATTGCGAGAAAAAGAAAATATGAAAATAGTCGGGTTAATTTTGTCAAAATAGTTGGTCTTAAAACAGTTTGACCAAACTACGCTGGTTTGATTCTTACCACTAGGCGAGATACGTAGGCAACCCGTGATGCGTCCAACCACCCCTTTTCAAAAAATAACCAAAAAAATATCAATTTTTTTAATTTTTAATAAATCATACTGATGCCTTTTTTGGAAATAGCCGAATGTTCCGAAAGGACGCCGGAAGGATGTTTGCGCAAAAATGGCCACTTTTGAAGTCATTTTCCTTAAATAATAAAGATAGCCTTGAAATCTTCAAACGAAGTATTGAAAGGCTAAGTTCACAAATAGGAATTATTTTGAAGAAAAATGATGAAACTTTTCTTTAAAAATGTATTTTTGTTTTTGAGTCAAATAATATGAGTTTAAATCGCCTTTAATAAATGTGTAGGATGAGAACAATGCAAAACGAACCTTTTTCACTAATGAATAAGATCCCTTTGGAGTTACGATTATGGTGGAACGATTTGGGCCAAGATGTACAAGATTGGGTCAAGAAATATTTGAAAGATCTTACTGGGCTGCTTGCTATCGTACCTCGAGGCGACATTATTCGAGCCTTAGTCACCCTCTGGGATCCTGCACACAATATGATCCACTTTTCGGACTTTAAGCTCACTCCGACATTGGAAGAGATTTCTAACTATATCGAAAAGGGTGAGGTTCCCTTAAAAGACAAATATCCGGTTGCTCCAAAAGCCATCACTGTGCACAAATTCCTCGACTCTTTGAAAATAGCCAGAAATGTTCACAATGAAGATTTGGTCCACGGGTTTTGCATTATGAATTTTATATACCGCAGATATGGATACGTTGGAGGATTTAATGATCCAACGAACAAACTCTGCAGCAAAGCAAATCGGGCTAAATGGGAGGATTATAGGCGCTTTACTTTCATGGTAGCCTTTCTGGGATTTATAATATTGACGGGAACACCGATATCAGAGTTTCCAGGATTGCCAATACCCTTCTTACATAGGACAACAGTACTTTGGCACCAATGATAGTGGCTGATATCTTTCGTGCTCTCACAGCCTGCAAAGTGGGAGAAGGTTTATTCAAGGGGTGTAATCTACTACTATAGATGTGGATGATCAAGCATTTATGTCATCACCCCCAGTTCTAGAGTTATGGATCGTCTGAAAAGATTTGTATCGAAGAATTCTACATGAGGACAAAAGAGGCCAAGTTGCTAGAAGGATCAAAAGGTTGGGTCACCTACTTCCGATCACTTACTGCTAGCCAGATAGAATGGGCATACAGATGGTTGCCCATCAATGAAGTCATATACATGCCAATAGAAGGATCATACTTTCTCTTAATTGGTCTCAAAAGTATCCAAACGTATGCACCATATCGAGTTTTACGGCAACTCGGGAGATATCAAATCGTGCCAAAAGATGGGGATCTCATTCTTCAAGCAATATAGATTAGTCCCGATGGGCAATTTTCTGAGGCAAAAGTCCGACAAATATGGAATAAGTGCCAATGTCTGAGAGTGGACACTTGTGTAAGAGATCGAGCTAGAGTGGAAGTGTCACCTGGGTATTTCACATGGTACCGAAGAGAGTTTGAGCATGAAAGACCGACAAAGAGACCTCACATTCAAGAATTTGCTGAGCTATCAATGGAACAATGGGATTGGCTGGCCAAGGAGAATGAATATCGAGCCAAAATTAGTATGTTGGAAACACAAGTTCAGGACCTCAAATTCGAAAGCAGCTTACAAGCAGCGGCCGATGAGGGTGAAAAGAAACAGCTGATTAAAGAGAACGAAACATTGAAGGCTCAGATTGTGAAAATAAGATCAGCAACCGAAACCCCAATTAGGACCGCTCGGGATGAAAAACTAATTGATAATTTGCGGCGCAAGGTAAATGACTACAACTTTGATCTAGATAAAGCTAAGAAGGAATTAATTGGGGTTCAAAAACAATTGGCCAAGAATGCTAAAGAAAGAGCTCGGATGATCCAACAGTTAAAGGATGAACATAATGTTGAAGTTGCTCAGCTAAGGAAAAAGATTATCACGACCGAGGTCAAAAGTAGCAAACAAGCGAAAAAATTTGACATATAAAGAGAGCACTGCTACATGGCCATGGCTCGATTAGAATTGGAGTTACAATAACTTTAAAAGAAGAGCCAGCAGACCTTTGATGCTCGTGCTGAATAGATCGGGAGGTTGCTTCAAGAGAAAGGAATTATGAGGGAAAGAATTGTCAACATTGCTCACTATATTCCACGGAAATGCCAATTGTGCGAGGATATGACCCTGTCCACATTTACCGTAGCAGCAATGATCTTTGTAAAACAAGTAATGATAGACTTGGATATACTCCAAAGGGGATTAGCATATATGCCCACGGTAAGACCGAACGATGTCTCGCGGGCACTAGGAGCTTTAATGTATTCATAGGACATGCATTTTCAGTATTTTTATTTTTTACATTTAGAAGGTTGTAGTATAACATCATCTTTTGTAATCAATGATTGAGTATCAATGAAATTGAAAATCCAAAAAAGTTGTCATTATTTTTTCCTTACATGTAATTATTTGTGCGATCGGAAATCATATAGGATCGAAAAACAAAAAAAAGAAAGGAAATAATGAAAAACCAAAATACAATGAAAAAAAGGAGAACACGGGTGGATATAAAGGAAAGAAAAGGAAAAGCCGAGAAGGAAAATTGGCGGAAAGATAACAAATACCGGGATGACGCATAATTGCCAAGCAAAAAGTTGTGTTTTTTAACTTGTGATGTTCATCTATTATGATCTAACTATTAACAAGTTTTTGTCATTGATGAGTATCAGATAAAGCAGTTAGCAACTGGCATTCTATCACGCCACAATTACAACACTCGATCTAAAAGCATGACGAAAGCAGTTACCCGAGAAATTGAGCCGACAATCATGGATCCCGTGCAAGAGGAGGAAGTAGTAGATGTGAATAGCATGAAGGAAGAAATGTATAAGCTTAAACAGCAGATGTCGGAAATGTATCAGGCTTGGTAGAGGGGATAACCCTTACCTATCTACCCAGCCAATCCCACATATATTCCTCCCCCAGTCCCAAACCAAGATCCACCCACCATGAACTCATCTTCTACATACCCTACATACCTACACTATTATGCATATACATCACAAGAACCACCCTCAATTCCTAAACAAGCTCCACCACCGCCACCCCAGGCTGCTCCAGTGTATGTGGCACCACTACCAGCCGCTTTACACAAATCCTCTAGTGAGCCTATATTTCATATCTAGGATAATCATTGCTACCCTCCAGAACCCACCTTCAAACAACATGATTCATATACCCCTCTTATCGATATGACGGAAGAGGAGAAACCCGTTAGAAATCTTGAACAAGAGGAGATGGCCAGGAAAATGAAGAGCCTTGAGCAGTCGTTTCGCAATATGCAGGGTTTGGGATGCCAAGTTAGTGTGGCATACAAGGACTTGTGTTTGTTCCCCGAAGTAAAACTACCAGATGGGTTTAAATTGCCAAAATTTGACATGTATGATGGCCATGGTGATCCAGTGGCCCATCTGAGAGGATATTGCAGCAAAATGCGTGGAGCTGGGGGAAAAGATGAACTACTTATGGCTTATTTCAGTCAAAGCCTCAGCGGCTCAACACTTGAATGGTACACCTGTCAGGATCATACCCGATGGTTCATTTGGGATGTTTTGGCTCAATCATTTGCGAACCATTTTCAATATAATCTAGAAATCATCCCAGATAGGTTGTCATTAACTAAAATGAAAAAGAAGCCCGGAGAGAGTTTTCGGGAGTATGGTTTTAGGTGGAGAGAACATACGGCTCATGTGGATCCACCAATGAAAGAAGGAGAAATGGTAGATTGTTTCTTACAAGATTTGGAGCAGACATACTACGGGCATCTGTTGTCTGCAATCAGAAAGACCTTCAATGAGGTGGTAAAAATGGGGAGCTTTGTTGAAGAAGGTTTAAAAACAAATAATATCATGAGTTATTCAGCCATCAAGGCTACAAATCAAGCAATTCAGATGGGGATGGGAGGAGCAATTGGGAAGTAAAAGAAAGAAGAAGTGGCATTTATAGAGGGAAGGTCTTGGTCCCGGGTCCCCAACCCATATCATCATCAGCCTCGCCTATATTAACCTTATCTACCAACATCGTATAACCTATATCAGCATTATTACCCTCTGACTGGTCCTCAGTTTTCTATCCATCACGCCCAGTCTTACCCACCACCTCCTCCTTCATGGCGAACCCTAACCCCTCAGAATGGCTACCATGCCCAAAATACATACCCGCCACCAAAAACCTACAGAAATCCCAACAGAACCAATTTCCGTCCAGACCCTGAAGTCAAAGCGACAGGGCTCAAAGAAAGAAAGCATTCACTCATCTGGGAGAATCATATACTAGCCTCTTCCACCGATTAAGACAATTGGGGATGTTGAGTCCTATTGAGCCTAAAATTCCCAATCCTCCACTGAGAAACTTAGACCAATCCATCCATTGTGAATATTGTTCAGGGGCACCAGGACATGACACGGAGAAATGTTAGCACCTAAAATCTGCGATACAAGAACTCATTGACTCTTGAAGAATTGAGGTGCAAGCCCCATAGGCTCCCAACATAAGACAAAATCCTTTGCCTGTGCACCATGAAACACATATGATAGAGCTGGTACAAGGAGAAAGCTACAAAAAGCCCTCTCAGACTGTAATGACAATCAAAGCAAATAGCAAAACAGAGGAGAAAGTCGGGAGTGAGAAAGTATCAGTTGAGCCACCTGTAAGTCAGCCAGCAGTGGTAGTTGAACCTAAACCTGTAAAAGTGATAGTACCTGGGATGAAGCCCATATTGACTGTGAAAGGGGCACATATAGAGCCAGTTGTTATCAAGCCAGTCATTCAGATGCCGATTGTGAACATCAAAGCCGTACCTTGGAATTATGACAAGGTAACTTTCATGTACAAAGGAAATGAAGGCAAGGGAGAGATCTGCGAAACCCATGGTTTGACCCGGTTAGGGAGATGTTTTGCTCCTGACGATTTGAGGAAGGCAAAAGTTATGAAAGAAAATCCGGCCCATGTAAAAAAAGCGGTCAGTAAAGAAGACGCTGAGGAATTCCTAAAGAAAATGAAAGCTCAAGATTATTCCAAAGTTGAGCAGCTGAGGAAGACACCAGCTCAAATATCTTTGTCATCTTTGTTGATTCATTCCGATAAACACCGAAGGGCATTAATGAAGATCCTGAATGAAGCTCATGTACCAAAAAAGATCACAGTGTGTCATTTTGAAAAGATTACAGACAAAATCTTTGAGGTAAATAGGATAAAATTCTCAGACGATGAAATGCCATTGGAAGGGACAGAGCACAACAAGGCATTATATCTTACAGTAAAGTGTGAGGAATCAGTGGTGACCCGTGTCCTGGTCGATAATGGGTCAAGTGCTAATGTTTGTTCTTTATCTACTCTAGGCAAACTGAAGATTGATCACGAAAGAATCTATAGAAATAGCATATGTGTGAGAGGATTCGATGGAGGCGGAAAGAACACTATTGGAGATATCGTATTAGAACTCACCATAGAACTCACCATCGGACCGGTTGAATTCACTATGGAGTTTCAAGTGTTGGACGTTGCCGTGTCCTATAATCTCTTGTTAGGACGACCATGGATCCATGCTGCAAAAGCGGTGCCTTCTTCACTCTATCAAATGGTGAAGTTTGAATGAGATCAGCAAGAGATAGTAGTGTATGGTGAAGATAATGTTTGTAATGTCATCACACCATTCAAAGAAGTTGAGGGTGACAAAGGTCCTTGGGTGTACCAAGTGATGGACATTGTGTCTGTGAACAAGATATCTGAAGGTGAAAGTATTCCATTTCCCAAAGTAATCCCTGCGGCGGTCATGGTTGCTAAGGAAATGTTAAAGAACGGGTTCTCTCTGGGAAAAGGTCTAAGAGTTGCTCTGCAAGGAATAACACAACTAGTTTATCTTCCGGGTAGAACTAATACTTTCGGCTTGGGTTTTAAGACAACCATCTCTGATATATAGAGAGCCAAAAGATTGAAAAGAATAGGATGGACCCTCCCCAAACCTATCCCAGAACTTTCCTATTCCTTCCTCAAGCCTGGTACACAAAGACGTCCGGCGACTGTCATGTCGAGCTATGCGGAGATAAGGCCAGATGAAGAGCTGTTAGAAAGGTTTGACATGTTGTTTGAAGGCGTGAATATGATAGAGGCAGCCGAAGGAACAAAGAAGATGGATGTTCAGTTTGTTGGTGTAAGGCCCAGTAAAAATTTTGTGCATAAAACCTAGTAGCTGTGGTGTCATGGTCCGAATAATGTGTTCGGACCCTTGGTAGTGATTTAAGTTTAAAAAATGTAGAGAATTAATTTTTCCGAAAAGTGTCCAATATGCGGTCAAGAATGCGATCGCAAACCTGACATGCGGACCGCATTCTTGCCGCAAAACGTTCCAGAGAGTTTCCCAAAAATCGTGTCAAAAGTGCGGTCGATATGCGATCGCATGTCAAATCTGCGGTGCACTTTGCGACAGCAGATCAAGCATGCGGACCGCATTCTGGCCGCATTCCTTAACAGAACCTGTGTAAAATTTGGGGAAATTCTGCGGTCACTATGCAGACCGCATGTTGATTCTGCGGTCGCATAGTGCACCGCATAATTGACCCCGGCCCCGATTTTTGTAACATTTTGACCCGATCTCTTCTTTAATATAACACACTTCTTCTTCATTTTATCATATCATCTTACCAAAATTAGAGAGAGAAGAGAGGGTTTTTAGAGAGAGAAATCCTTCATCTTCAAAGATTGTTCCAACCACCTTAATTCCAAGGGATCTTAGGGCAAGGATTCAACTTCCCCAATCTTTTCAAGGTAAAAACCCTAACTATTTTCTTTGATTTTCAGTTTTAATTGGGTAAAGAGAGGTTTGCATATAATAGCTTTTAAAAATAGAATTTTTACACTCATGCATGATTATTGAACTTGATTTTTAGTAAAAAGAAGTGAGTAGAAGTAAGAGTCTTCAAGAACAAGGTTGGCAAGAGTAAGATAGCGTGGGTAAGCATAAAGTAGGAAGTTAACGGAAGAAAACGCATCACCAGGTATGTATGGCTAATTTTGATTCTTGTAAAATCGCCCAAATGTGTGCGAATTGTTTTGGCATGTGTCAAATTGAGAAATTTTACGTAATTCTTTGATTTCCCTGTTGAGCATTTGATTGATGTTGAACTACGTGTGGTGTGGTATGAAATATGAATTGAAAGATAAAAAGGCAATCGAGATTGGTAAAGAATTGGGAACAACCATTGTGATGGCATATTTGGCTTATTGTGGAAGGAATTTGAAACACCTTAATTGTGGTAAATTGTTGAACATGATTATGTGGGCATTTTTGATTTTGGAATACTTGTAACTTGGTTTTGATATTGGCTTGAGAAGAAATTGAGAACGTGAACCAATGTGTAAGTTGCTTATTTGAACTTGTTGAAATTGTGTGTAGTACCTTATTTGCTGTTTGAAATTGTTGTGTTTTAAGCTGTAAGGCGGGGTCGTGTTGCGCGCCGCAACGTGAGGAAATAAGGTGTGGGTTGGGGTGATAAGGGTGGCCGAGGTAATAAGGGTGGTCAGGGGCAATAAGGATGGAAAGCGATCGAAATCGCTATTGAAAATTGATACAAAAATCAATAATGTGAAATTGTGAAAGGAGACGAGCAGGAGAGTTTGCAACCTGTGGGGCACCGATTGCCCCTTTGTTTGACTACTTGTGCTTTACGTGATTGATTGGTTATTGTTAAATTGGTTGATCGTAGAAAGTGCTTTGTGTGAGAATTATTTGAAATGAGGAAAATGTGGAAACATGGTTGGTTGGCTTAATTAATTGTTGATGTAATTTAATGGCTTGAGTTTACTTGGGACAAAGTTTGTCCATACATACCAGTACAATTCAAGTGTACTGACGTCCCTTTTGCCGGGGGCGCTACATTCGTGTCATGATTGTAGGTGGATCAGTAGCAGGCACTTCAGCTCATCGGCGGTAGTATCCTTCTCCTTCCACTGCCCGTTTTGGTGAGCCCCTTTCTTCCTCGGGGCCTTGTGTGGTTCATGCCACTCGATTTAGATTTCATTTTGGTTTTGTAAGGTATAGCCGGAGCCTTGTTACCGGCAAGTATTGTATTTCCCTTTTTGTATCCTAGAGGATCCGTAGACACGTAAACTGTGGGATTGTGGCCTATGTATATACATATTGGGCGTTGTAAATATAAATTATGAACTTGTTAGTGAATCAATCACATGGTTATGTTTATGTATTATGAAATCAGTCATTATTGGTAAAATATTTGGTTAATGAGAAACAATCAACACGGGGTTAACGCGTGGGAATGAAAGGCACCCAGGTCCGCTTGACTGGGGCAACCCGGTCAGGCGCCGGTCATGTCCCTCGATTTGGGGCGTGACAAACTTGGTATCAGAGCATATGGTTTTAAAGTGTCCTAGGATGTCTCGGAGCCGTGTCTAGTAGTGCCCTTCTTATAGGTGTGTTGTCCACCACATCATATAAGTAGGGGGCTACACGGGCATTTAGGAATTTACCTATTTCTTTGCTAATCTATATCGTGCGGTAAAGTGCAATGTGGAAATATCTATGTCTAATTCGCGCCTTGTTCGTAAATTTTCAGAATATGGCACCAAAGAAGAAGGCTAGACTCGGCCTTAGGGCCAATGCCGGCCCAAGTGCAGCTGTTAATCATGTACCGATGCCGTGGGAGAGAATGACCCACCAGTCCCGAATTTGCCTGGCCCATCTGTTCAAAACCCAAGTGTCCCTATTCCAGCAGCGGCAGAGAATGCCACCATTCCTCCTGCCAGTGTTCCTGACTCAAATACAATTCCCGCTTCGGGCTCTGGTATCTCTAATAAGGATCTGAGGGGAGCCATTCATAAGTTAACACAGCTAGTGGCCGCCCAGGCCCAGAGATCCCATGATGCCCCTGCATCCTCCAGCAGATAGGGAGATTCCTTTGGCTCCAGAGTTCACCAGTTCTTGCGGTTGGCCCCTCCAGAATTTTCAGGCACCGATCCAGAGGCTGATCCACGGGAATTCCTTGATGAGATATACAAGACCCTCAGAGTGATGAAGGCTACAGATATAGAGGGGGTAGAGTTGGCCTCTTACAGGCTGAAGGGAGTGGCACGTTCATGGTTAGAAATGTGGGAGGATTCCCGTGAGGAAGGGAGCCCTCCGGCCAGATGGGATGAGTTCGTAGATGCATTTATGGACCACTTCTTGCCTGCCGAGGTGATGGCAGCCCGCGCCACGGAGTTCGAGGTCCTCAAGCAGGGCAGTATGAGTGTTTGGGAGTATCACATGGAGTTCGTAAGGTTGTCCAAGTATGCTCATCATTTAGTGTCGACCATGGATGCCCGGGTTCGACGGTTTGTTCAGGGCCTTAGCCCTTTGGTAGTGAATGAGGCCGCCACAGCAGCTTTGCACTCAGATATGAACTATGGGAGGATTGTGGGGTTTGCTCAGGCCACAGAGGCCAGAAAATTGAAGATTCGTGCAGAAAGAGAAAGTAGCAGCAGGGCCCGGTCAATGGGTCGTTCAGGGAGATCACTTCCAGGGAAGGGGTCATCAGGGCCATCCCAGTCATATGCTCAGTCCTCCGCGAGTGCACCGCCATCCGTGCACAGTCATCAGCAGGGCAGTTACTCGAGACCTGGTTCAGACAGCAGGAGGTCTCGTCAGTCTGGTCGTCCTGGGGTGAGATCCCAGCAGCAGGGGAGACCTACATGCCCTAAGTGTGGGAGATTTCATACAGAAACTTGCTACCTTGACCTTCCAGTGTGCTTCGGGTGCGGGGTGAGAGGTCACATTCAGCGGGACTGCCGTGCACCCCGTCAGGGTATAGGTAGGGGATCTGCTCAGTCATCCGGTCCTTCAGCAGCTACATCATCAGCGCGTACTCCAGCAGCAGCAGGGCGTGGTGCAGCTAGGGGTGGAACTCAGGGTAGGGGTGGACCTAGCCGATTCTATGCATTAAGTGACCGCCAGAATGCCGAGGCTTCTCCAGATGTTGTTACAGGTATCCTGTCTGTTCAAACTATTGATTGCTATGCCCTTATTGATCCGGGGTCCTCCTTGTCTTATGTTACTCCATTCATTGCTTCAAGCTTTGGGATAGAACCCGAACAGCTTCATGAGCCGTTCTCTGTGTCGACTCCTATTGGTGATTCTATTACAACCTCACGAGTCTATAGGAATTGTGTTGTTACGGTGGGTGGTCGTGATACCACAGCCGATCTTATTGAGCTTGGGATGGTAGATTTTGATGTAATTATGGGGATGGATTGGCTCTATTCGTGCTTTGCCAAGCTTGACTGTCGGACGAGAGTTATGAGGCTCGAGTTTCCTAACGAGCCAATCATTGAATGGAGAGGAAATGGTGTGGTGCCAAGGGGTAGGTTTATTTCCTACCTTAAGGCTTCGAAGATGATTAAGAAGGGGTGTATCTATCACCTGGTTCGGGTAACGGACACCACCTCGGAGGTGCCTACCCTCGAGTCCGTGCCAATTGTGAATGAATTTCCTGAAGTGTTTCCAGATGAGCTTCCAGGCATCCCGCCGGATAGGGAGATTGATTTCGGAATTGATGTATTGCCGGATACTCAGCCAATATCCATTCCACCATACAGAATGGCGCCAGCAGAGTTAAGGGAGTTAAAGGAGCAGCTGAGGGATTTATTAGAGAAAGGGTTCATACGACCGAGTGTGTCGCCATGGGGTGCTCCGGTTCTCTTTGTCAGAAAGAAGGATGGGTCACTTCGAATGTGTATTGATTATCGGCAACTTAACAAAGTCACCATTAAGAATAAATATCCATTGCCTCGAGTGGATGATCTGTTTGACCAATTGCAGGGAGCGAAGTTCTTCTCAAAGATTGATTTACGGTCTGGGTACCACCAGTTGAAAATCAGGGAGCAGGATATTCCTAAAACTGCCTTCAGAACTTGTTATGGTCACTTTGAGTTTTTGGTCATGTCTTTTGGGCTAACCAATGCCCCAGCAGCTTTCATGGACCTTATGAATCGGGTTTTCAAGCCATTCCTAGATTCCTTTGTGATTGTATTCATTGACGATATTCTCATCTACTCTCGGAGCGGGGAAGATCATGCCGTTCACCTCAGAGCAGCATTGCAGACCCTTCTTCAGCATCAATTGTATGCCAAGTTCTCAAAATGTGAGTTTTGGTTGGAGTCCGTAGCTTTTCTAGGGCATGTTATTTCCGGTGAGGGAATTATGGTGGATCCTCAGAAGATTGCGGCAGTGAAAGATTGGCCTAGACCCACGACCCCGACAGAGATTCGCAGCTTTTTGGGTCTGGCGGGGTACTATCGGAGGTTTGTAGAGGGATTCTCAACCCTCGCCTCCCCATTGACTAAATTGACGCAGAAAGCAGTTAAGTTCCAGTGGTCCGAAGCATGTGAGAAAAGTTTCCAAGAACTGAAGTCAAGATTGACCTCGGCACCGGTATTGGCCTTGCCAGAAGGCACAGAGGGATTTGTAGTCTATTGTGATGCCTCCAGAGTCGGTTTGGGATGTGTATTGATGCAGCACGGAAAGGTTATAGCTTATGCTTCAAGACAACTCAAGAACTATGAAAAGAATTATCCGACGCATGATTTGGAACTTGCAGTTGTTGTGTTTGCCTTGAAAATATGGCGACACTATCTTTATGGGGTTCATGTAGATGTGTTTTCAGACCACAAGAGCCTCCAGTATTTGTTCAAGCAGAAAGAGCTGAATCTGAGACAGCGGCGGTGGTTAGAACTACTCAAGGACTATGATATGGACATATTGTACCATCCAGGGAAGGCAAATGTGGTAGCTGACGCTCTTAGTCGGAAATCCATGGGTAGTTTGGCTCATTTGGGTGTGGATCAGAGACCCCTGGCTCGAGAGGTCTACCAATTAGCCAGCTTGGGGGTTCGTATTTCGGCGTCGGACGAGGGGGATATCTTGGTGCATAATGGAGCAGAATCATCATTGGTCGCGGAAATCAAGGAAAAACAGTTCATGGATCCAGCATTGGTTCGGGTGAAGGAAGCAGTCATGAATGACAAGACCTCGGCATTTGTACTCAGCAGCGAAGATGGTGTATTGCGGTGTCAAGATAGGCTATGTGTTCCGGATGTGGACGAGCTTCGGGAAAGAGTGATGGCAGAGGCTCATACTTCCAGGTATTCCGTGCACCCTGGTTCAACGAAAATGTATCACGATCTCAAGGAGATTTATTGGTGGAACGGTATGAAAAGGGATGTGGCAGGCTTTGTAGCTAAATGTCCGAACTGTCAACAAGTGAAGGCCGAGCATCAACGGCCTGGTGGATTAACTCAGCTTATAGAAATACCAAGGTGGAAATGGGAGATGATCAATATGGATTTCGTGGTGGGGTTACCTCGCACTCGGCGTAAGTTCGATTCAGTATGGGTGATAGTAGATCGACTCACCAAATCAACTCACTTCCTGCCTGTCAAGTCCACTGATACTGCAGAGCAATATGCAAGATTGTACATCAAAGAGATAGTAAGGCTTCATGGCACTCCACTTTGTATCATCTCAGATCGCGGGGCTCAGTTCACCGCTAACTTTTGGAAGAAGTTTCAGCAAGGTTTGGGAACTCGGGTGAATCTCAGCACAGCTTTCCATCCACAGACCGATGGACAGGCCGAGCGGACCATTCGGACGCTTGAAGATATGTTGCGGGCTTGTGTCTTAGATTTTAAAGGTAATTGGGATGAACACTTGCCACTGATAGAATTTGCTTACAATAACAGCTATCATGCTAGCATTCAAATGGCCCCGTTTGAGGCATTGTACGGGAGAAGATGTAGATCGCCAATCGGGTGGTTTGAGGTAGGTGAAACGGAATTGCTAGGGCCAGATATGGTGTACGAAGCTATGGAAAAGGTCAAGGTTATTCAGGAGAGAATGAAAACAGCACAGAGTCGTCAAAAGTCCTATGCGGACGTTCGTCGAAGGGATTTGGAGTTTCAAGTCGATGATTGGGTGTTCTTGAGGGTATCTCATATGAAGGGAGTCATGCGATTCGGAAAGAAAGGGAAACTGAGTCCTAGGTATGTCGGGCCATATCGGATCATTCAAAGGATTGGTCAAGTTGCTTATAGGCTAGAGCTGCCTCCTGAGATGTCATCAGTGCATCCGGTATTCCATGTGTCCATGTTGAAGAAAGTGATTGGAGATCCATCCACCATCATGCCAGTCGAAGCTATAGAGGTTAATGAAGATTTGTCATATGAAGAAGTTCCGGTTGCCATTCTTGATAGGCAAGTCCGTAAGTTGAGAAATAAGGAAGTTGCCTCTGTTAAAGTATTGTGGCGAAGTCAACAAGTTGAGGAGGCCACATGGGAAGCGGAAAAAGAGATGAAGGAAAAGTACCCCCATTTGTTCGATCAAGCCTAGAAGAAATTAGGTGACCCTCCTACTCCTAGTAGCTGTCATCTTGTCTAAGTTGTTTCCCTCTTAGTATTAGTAAAGTCCCCTTCATTTTGTAATGAGTTAAATGTGTTGTTACCTTGGGTCACTTGAACCGTTTTTGATAAATGAAAGCCTTATAAAGATTTACGTGTTAAATAAACAACTAGTAGTAAGTGTAGATTGGTAATGGTTTGTTAAGTGTACATGGTGTGTTAAAATGGTTAAATAAGGTAAGAATTCATTGAAGTGACTAGTTTATGTGCATTCGTTGAGGTAAGAAAGTGTATACGAGTTGTGGAAAGTGTTCTAGTTGTATATTGTTGTTAGGTAATGTGTTTCGGGGGCCCTCTGACAGGTGGTTATGTCCATAATACAAAGGAAACTCTGGCGAAATTTTTCTAAAATATAAGAGTTAGTCAAAATATTGATGGTTGCATATCATGTCTTTCAAAAACCAACTCATTTATTTCAAAATCCTCATTCGAGGACGAATGATCTTACGGGGGGGAGGATGTAAGGCCCCGTAAAAATTTTGTGCATAAAACCTAGTAGCTGTGGTGTCATGGTCCGAATAATGTGTTAGGAATGCGTAGAATTCTTCGCGGCGAGCTTGCTCGCCGCGGTTCGGACCCTTGGTAGTGAATTAAGTTTCAAAAATGTAGAGAATTAATTTTTCCGAAAAGTGTCCAATATGCGGTCAAGAATGCGATCGCAAACCTGACATGCGGACCGCATTCTTGCCGCAAAACGTTCCGGAGAGTTTCCCAAAAATCGTGTCAAAAGTGCGGTCGATATGCGATCGCATGTCAAATCTGCGGTGCACTTTGCGACCGCAGATCAAGCATGCGGACCGCATTCTGGCCGCATTCCATAACAGAACCTGTGTAAAATTTGGGGCAATTCTGCGGTCACTATACGGACCGCATGTTGATTCTGCGGTCGCATAGTGCACTGCATAATTGACCCCGGCCCAGATTTTTGTAACATTTTGACCCGATCTCTTCTTTAATATAACACACTTCTTCTTCATTTTATCATATCATCTTACCAAAATTAGAGAGAGAAGAGAGGGTTTTTAGAGAGAGAAATCCTTCATCTTCAAAGATTGTTCCAACCACCTTAATTCCAAGGGATCTTAGGGCAAGGATTCAACTTCCCCATTCTTTTCAAGGTAAAAACCCTAACTATTTTCTTTGATTTTCCAGTTTTAATTGGGTAAAGAGAGGTTTGCATATAATAGCTTTTAAAAATAGAATTTTTACACTCATACATGATTATTGAACTTGATTTTTAGTAAAAAGAAGTGAGTAGAAGTAAGAGTCTTCAAGAACAAGGTTGGCAAGAGTAAGATAGCGTGGGTAAGCATAAAGTAGGAAGTTAACTGAAGAAAACTCATCACCAGGTATGTATGGCTAATTTTGATTCTTGTAAAATCGCCCAAATGTGTGCGAATTGTTTTGGCATGTGTCAAATTGAGAAATTTTACGTAATTCTTTGATTTCCTTGTTGAGCATTTGATTGATGTTGAACTACGTGTGGTGTGGTATGAAATATGAATTGAAAGATAAAAAGGCAATCGAGATTGGTAAAGAATTGGGAACAACCATTGTGATGGCATATTTGGCTTATTGTGGAAGGAATTTGAAACACCTTAATTGTGGTAAATTGTTAAACATGATTATGTGGGCATTTTCGATTTTGGAATACTTGTAACTTGGTTTTGATATTGGCTTGAGAAGAAATTGAGAACATGAACCAATGTGTAAGTTGCTTATTTGAACTTGTTGAAATTGTGTGTAGTACCTTATCTGCTTTTTGAAATTGTTGTGTTTTCAACTGTAAGGCGGGGTCGTGTTGCGCGCCGCAACGTGGGGAAATAAGGTGTGGGTTGGGGTGATAAGGGTGGCCGAGGTAATAAGGGTGGTCAAGGGCAATAAGGATGGAAAGCGATCGAAATCGCTATTGAAAATTGATACAAAAATCAATAATGTGAAATTGTGAAAGGAGACAGCACAGGAGAGTTTGCAACCTGTGGGGCGCTGATTGCCCCTTTGTTTGACTACTTGTGCTTTACGTGATTGATTGGTTATTGTTAAATTGGTTGATCGTAGAAAGTGCTTTGTGTGAGAATTATTTGAAATGAGGAAAATATGGAAACATGGTTGGTGGCTTAATTAATTGTTGATGTAATTTAATGGCTTGAGTTTATTTGGGACAAAGTTTGTCCATACATACCAGTACAATTCAAGTGTACGACGTCCCTTTTGCCGGGGACGCTACATTCGTGTTATGATTGTAGGTGGATCGATAGCAGGCACTTCAGCTCATCGGCAGAGTAGTATCCTTCTCCTTCCATTGCCCGTTTTGGTGAGCCCCTTTCTTCCTCGGGGCACTTGTGTGGTTCATGCCACTCGGTTTAGATTTCATTTTGATTTTGTAAGGTATAGCCGGAGCCTTATTACTTGGCAAGTATTGTATTTCCCTTTTTGTATCCTAGAGGCTCAGT